>CAJRAI020000326.1:0-56304 GCA_907164885.2 Dolomedes plantarius
ATGTGCAATTTAATTAAATTCGGACGGTAATTTTTTTAGTTAGTCTCGCATTCAGGTTTTAGCGTTTCAGGCCATGTTACGAACGTGCGAAATTGACTTACCGCCGTAATTATTCTAATTACCGCACGATCAAAAAGAAACCACTGGAATCGGCTGCGGGCGAGGGGGACGCGTACAAAACATTCGATTTCTAAGCGATCGGAGCAAAATTCGACGAGTTACGGCCAAATCATTTTTCGCGAAAATCGGTGCATATAGCCATATAGGCGCGAAAATGACTTTTCGCAATAACTCAAAAAATTACTAAAGCAGACACTAAATTGCACTTCCGTCCTCTTATTGCACCGCGGACCGTGCCGAATGTGCAATTTAATTAATTCGGACGGTAATTTTTTTAGTTAGTCTCGCATTCAGGTTTTAGCGTTTCAGGCCATGTTACGAACGTGCGAAATTGACTTACCGCCGTAATTATTCTAATTACCGCACGATCAAAAAGAAACCACTGGAATCGGCTGCGGGCGAGGGGGACGCGTACAAAACATTCGATTTCTAAGCGATCGGAGCAAAATTCGACGAGTTACGGCCAAATCATTTTTCGCGAAAATCGGTGCATATAGCCATATAGGCGCGAAAATGACTTTTCGCAATAACTCAAAAAATAATAAAGCAGACACTAAATTGCACTTCCGTCCTCTTATTGCACCGCGGAACATGCCGAATGTGCAATTTAATTAAATTCGGACGGTAATTTTTTTAGTTAGTCTCGCATTCAGGTTTTAGCATGCGTTTCAGGCCATGTTAAGAACGTGCGAAATTGATTTACCGCCGTAATTATTCTAATTACCGGCACGATCAAAAAAAACCACTGGAATCGGCTGCGGGCGAGGGGGACGCGTACAAAACATTCGATTTCTAAGCGATCGGAGCAAAATTCGATGGGTTACGGCCAAATCATTTTTCGCGAAAATCGGTGCATATAGCCATATAGGCGCGAAAATGACTTTTCCAATAACTCAAAAAATAACAAAAGCAGACACTAAATTGCACTTCCGTCCTCTTATCGCACCGCGGAACATGCCGAATGTGCAATTTAATTAAATTCGGACGGTAATTTTTTAGTTAGTCTCGCATTCAGGTTTTAGCATGCGTTTCAGGCCATGTTACGAACGTGCGAAATTGATTTACCGCCGTAATTATTCTAATTACCGCACGATCAAAAAGAAACCACTGGAATCGGCTGCGGGCATAAGGGGACGCGTACAAAACATGCGATTTCTAAGCGATCGGAGCAAAATTCGACGAGTTACGGCCAAATCATTTTTCGCGAAAATCGGTGCATATAGCCATATATGCACCGAAAATGACTTTTCGCAATAACTCAAAAATAACTAAAGCAGACACTAAATTGCACTTCCGTCCTCTTATTGCACCGCGGAACGTGCCGAATGTGCAATTTAATTAAATTCGGACGGTAATTTTTTAGTTAGTCTCGCATTCAGGTTTTAGCGTTTCAGGCCATGTTACGAACGTGCGAAATTGACTTACCGCCGTAATTATTCTAATTACCGCACGATCAAAAAGAAACCACTGGATTCGGCTGCGGGCGAGGGTGACGCGTACAAAACATTCGATTTCTAAGCGATCGGAGCAAAATTCGACGAGTTACGGTCAAATCATTTTTGCGAAAATCGGTGCATATAGCCCTATAGGCGCGAAAATGACTTTTCGCAATAACTCAAAAAATTACTAAAGCAGACGCTAAATTGCACTTCCGTCCTCTTATTTCACCGCGGAACGTGCCGAATGTGCAATTTAATTAAATTCGGACGGTAATTTTTTTAGTTAGTCTCGCATTCAGGTTTTAGCATGCGTTTCAGGCCATGTTAAGAACGTGCGAAATTGATTTACCGCCGTAATTATTCTAATTACCGCACGATAAAAAAAACCACTGGAATCGGCTGCGGGCGAGGGGGACGCGTACAAAACATTCGATTTCTAAGCGATCGGAGCAAAATTCGATGGGTTACGGCCAAATCATTTTTCGCGAAAATCGGTGCATATAGCCATATAGGCGCGAAAATGACTTTTCGCAATAACTCAAAACATAACTAAAGCAGACACTGAATTGCACTTCCGTCCTCTTATTGCACCGCGGAACGTGCCGACCGTGCCGAATGTGCAATTTAATTAAATTCGGACAGTAATTTATTTAGTTAGTCTCGCATTCAGGTTTTAGCGTTTCAGGCCATGTTACGAACGTGCGAAATTGACTTACCGCCGTAATTATTCTAATTACCGCACGATCAAAAAGAAACCACTGGATTCGGCTGCGGGCGAGGGTGACGCGTACAAAACATTCGATTTCTAAGCGATCGGAGCAAAATTCGACGAGTTACGGTCAAATCATTTTTGCGAAAATCGGTGCATATAGCCCTATAGGCGCGAAAATGACTTTTCGCAATAACTCAAAAAATTACTAAAGCAGACGCTAAATTGCTCTTCCGTCCTCTTATTGCACCGCGGAACGTGCCGAATGTGCAATTTAATTTAATTCGGACGGTAATTTTTTTAGTTAGTCTCGCATTCAGGTTTTAGCGTTTCAGGCCATGTTACGAACGTGCGAAATTGACATACCGCCGTAATTATTCTAATTACCGCACGATCAAAAAGAAACCACTGGATTCGGCTGCGGGCGAGGGTGACGCGTACAAAACATTCGATTTCTAAGCGATCGGAGCAAAATTCGACGAGTTACGGTCAAATCATTTTTTCGAAAATCGGTGCAAAATAGCCCTATAGGCGCGAAAATGACTTTTCGCAATAACTCAAAAAATTACTAAAGCAGACGCTAAATTGCTCTTCCGTCCTCTTATTGCACCGCGGAACGTGCCGAATGTGCAATTTAATTTAATTCGGACGGTAATTTTTTTAGTTAGTCTCGCATTCAGGTTTTAGCGTTTCAGGCCATGTTACGAACGTGCGAAATTGACTTACCGCCGTAATTATTCTAATTACCGCACGATCAAAAAGAAACCACTGGAATCGGCTGCGGGCGAGGGTGACGCGCACGAAAAAATTCGATTTCTAAGCGATCGGAGCAAAATTCGACGAGTTACGGTCAAATCATTTTTGCGAAAATCGGTGCATATAGCCATATAGGCGCGAAAATGACTTTTCTTAATAACTCAAAAAATAACAAAAGCAGACACTAAATTGCACTTCCGTCCTCTTATCGAACCGCGGAACATGCCGAATGTGCAATTTAATTAAATTCGGACGGTAATTTTTTTAGTTAGTCTCGCATTCAGGTTTTAGCGTTTCAGGCCACGTTACGAACGTGCGAAATTGACTTACCGCCGTAATTATTCTAATTACCGCACGATCAAAAAGAAACCACTGGATTCGGCTGCGGGCGAGGGTGACGCGTACAAAACATTCGATTTCTAAGCGATCGGAGTAAAATTCGACGAGTTACGGTCAAATCATTTTTGCGAAAATCGGTGCATATAGCCATATAGGCGCGAAAATGACTTTTCGCAATAACTCAATAAATAACTAAAGCAGACACTAAATTGCACTTCCGTCCTCTTATTGCACCGCGGAACGTGCCGAATGTGCAATTTAATTAAATTCGGACGGTAATTTTTTTAGTTAGTCTCGCATTCAGGTTTTAGCATGCGTTTCAGGCCATGTTAAGAACGTGCGAAATTGATTTACCGCCGTAATTATTCTAATTACCGCACGATCAAAAAGAAACCACTGGAATCGGCTGCGAACGAGGGGGACGCGTTCAAAACATTCGATTTCTAAGCGATCGGATCAAAATTCGACGAGTTACGGCCAAATCATTTTTCGCGAAAATCGGTGCATATAGCCATATAGGCGCGAACATGACTTTTCGCAATAACTCAAAACATAACTAAAGCAGACACTGAATTGCACTTCCGTCCTCTTATTGCACCGCGGAACGTGCCGACCGTGCCGAATGTGCAATTTAATTAAATTCGGACAGTAATTTATTTAGTTAGTCTCGCATTACGGTTTTAGCATTTCAGGCCATGTTACGAACGTGCGAAATTGACTTACCGCCGTAATTATTCTAATTACCGCACGATCAAAAAGAAACCACTGGATTCGGCTGCGGGCGAGGGTGACGCGTACAAAACATTCGATTTCTAAGCGATCGGAGCAAAATTCGACGAGTTACGGTCAAATCATTTTTGCGAAAATCGGTGCATATAGCCCTATAGGCGCGAAAATGACTTTTCGCAATAACTCAAAAAATTACTAAAGCAGACGCTCAATTGCGCTTCCGTCCTCTTATTGCACCGCGGAACGTGCCGAATGTGCAATTTAATTTAATTCGGACGGTAATTTTTTTAGTTAGTCTCGCATTCAGGTTTTAGCGTTTCAGGCCATGTTACGAACGTGCGAAATTGACTTACCGCCGTAATTATTCTAATTACCGCACGATAAAAAAAACCACTGGAATCGGCTGCGGGCGAGGGGGACGCGTACAAAACATTCGATTTCTAAGCGATCGGAGCAAAATTCGATGGGTTACGGCCAAATCATTTTTCGCGAAAATCGGTACATATAGCCATATAGGCGCGAAAATGACTTTTCTTAATAACTCAAAAAATAACAAAAGCAGACACTAAATTGCACTTCCGTCCTCTTATCGCACCGCGGAACATGCCGAATGTGCAATTTAATTAAATTCGGACGGTAATTTTTTTAGTTAGTCTCGCATTCAGGTTTTAGCGTTTCAGGCCATGTTACGAATGTGCGAAATTGACTTACCGTCGTAATTATTCTAATTACCGCACGATCAAAAAGAAACCACTGGATTCGGCTGCGGGCGAGGGTGACGCGTACAAAACATTCGATTTCTAAGCGATCGGAGCAAAATTCGATGGGTTACGGCCAAATCATTTTTCGCGAAAATCGGTGCATATAGCCATATAGGCGCGAAAATGACTTTTCTTAATAACTCAAAAAATAACAAAAGCAGACACTAAATTGCACTTCCGTCCTCTTTTTTTTACCGCGGAACATGCCGAATGTGCAATTTAATTAAATTCGGACGGTAATTTTTTTAGTTAGTCTCGCATTCAGGTTTTAGCATGCGTTTCAGGCCATGTTAAGAACGTGCGAAATTGATTTACCGCCGTAATTATTCTAATTACCGCACGATCAAAAAGAAACCACTGGAATCGGCTGCGAACGAGGGGGACGCGTTCAAAACATTCGATTTCTAAGCGATCGGATCAAAATTCGACGAGTTACGGCCAAATCATTTTTCGCGAAAATCGGTGCATATAGCCATATAGGCGCGAACATGACTTTTCGCAATAACTCAAAACATAACTAAAGCAGACACTGAATTGCACTTCCGTCCTCTTATTGCACCGCGGAACGTGCCGACCGTGCCGAATGTGCAATTTAATTAAATTCGGACAGTAATTTATTTAGTTAGTCTCGCATTCAGGTTTTAGCGTTTCAGGCCATGTTACGAACGTGCGAAATTGACTTACCGCCGTAATTATTCTAATTACCGCACGATCAAAAAGAAACCACTGGATTCGGCTGCGGGCGAGGGTGACGCGTACAAAACATTCGATTTCTAAGCGATCGGAGCAAAATTCGACGAGTTACGGTCAAATCATTTTTGCGAAAATCGGTGCATATAGCCCTAAAGGCGCGAAAATGACTTTTCGCAATAACTCAAAAAATTACTAAAGCAGACGCTCAATTGCGCTTCCGTCCTCTTATTGCACCGCGGAACGTGCCGAATGTGCAATTTAATTTAATTCGGACGGTAATTTTTTTAGTTAGTCTCGCATTCAGGTTTTAGCGTTTCAGGCCATGTTACGAACGTGCGAAATTGACTTACCGCCGTAATTATTCTAATTACCGCACGATAAAAAAAAACCACTGGAATCGGCTGCGGGCGAGGGTGACGCGTACAAAACATTCGATTTCTAAGCGATCGGAGCAAAATTCGACGAGTTACGGCCACATCATTTTTCGCGAAAATCGGTGCATATAGCCATATAGGCACGAAAATGACTTTTCGCAATAACTCAAAAAAAAAAAAAACCCGACACTAAATTGCACTTCCGTCCTCTTATTTCACCGCGGAACGTGCCGAATGTGCAATGTAATTAAGTTCGGACGGTAATTTTTTTAGTTAGTCTCGCATTCAGGTTTTAGCGTTTCAGGCCACGTTACGAACGTGCGAAATTGACTTACCGCCGTAATTATTCTAATTACCGCGCGATCAAAAAGAAACCACTGGAATCGGCTGCGGGAGAGGGGGACGCGTACAAAACATGCAATTTCTAAGCGATCGGAGCAAAATTCGACGATTTACGGCCAAATCATTTTTCGCAAAAATCGGTGCATATAGCCAATATAGGCACGAAAATGACTATTCGCAATAACTCAAAAAATTACTAAAGCAGACACTAAATTGCACTTCCGTCCTCTTATTTCACCGCGGAACGTGCCGAATGTGCAATTTAATTAAATTCGGACGGTAATTTTTTTAGTTAGTCTCGCATTCAGGTTTTAGCGTTTCAGGCCACGTTACGAACGTGCGAAATTGACTTACCGCCGTAATTATTCTAATTACAGCACGATCAAAAAGAAACCACTGGATTCGGCTGCGGGCGAGGGTGACGCGTACAAAACATTCGATTTCTAAGCGATCGGAGCAAAATTCGACGAGTTACGGTCAAATCATTTTTCGCGAAAATCGGTGCATATAGCCAATATAGGCACGAAAATGACTTTTCGCAATAACTCAAAAAATTACTAAAGCAGACGCTAAATTGCACTTCCGTCCTCTTATTGCACCGCGGAACGTGCCGAATGTGCAATTTAATTTAATTCGGACGGTAATTTTTTTAGTTAGTCTCGCATTCAGGTTTTAGCGTTTCAGGCCATGTTACGAACGTGCGAAATTGACTTACCGCCGTAATTATTCTAATTACCGCACGATCAAAAAGAAACCACTGGAATCGGCTGCGGACGAGGGGGACGCGTTCAAAACATTCGATTTCTGTGCGATCGGAGCAAAATTCCACGAGTTACGGCCAAATCATTTTTCGCGAAAATCGGTGCATATAGCCATATAGGCACGAAAATGACTTTTCGCAATAACTCAAAAAATTACTAAAGCAGACACTAAATTGCACTTCGTCCTCTTATTGCACCGCGGAACATGCCGAATGTGCAATTTAATTAAATTCGGACGGTAATTTTTTTAGTTAGTCTCGCATTCAGGTTTTAGCATGCGTTTCAGGCCATGTTAAGAACGTGCGAAATTGATTTACCGCCGTAATTATTCTAATTACCGGACGATAAAAAAAACCACTGGAATCGGCTGCGGGCGAGGGGGACGCGTACAAAACATTCGATTTCTAAGCGATCGGAGCAAAATTCGATGGGTTACGGCCAAATCATTTTTCGCGAAAATCGGTGCATATAGCCATATAGGCGCGAAAATGACTTTTCTTAATAACTCAAAAAATAACAAAAGCAGACACTAAATTGCACTTCCGTCCTCTTATCGCACCGCGGAACATGCCGAATGTGCAATTTCATTAAATTCGGACGGTAATTTTTTTAGTTAGTCTCGCATTCAGGTTTTAGCATGCGTTTCAGGCCATGTTAAGAACGTGCGAAATTGATTTACCGCCGTAATTATTCTAATTACCGCACGATAAAAAAAAACCACTGGAATCGGCTGCGGGCATAGGGGGACGTGTACAAAACATTCGAATTTCTAAGCGATCGAAGCAAAATTCGACGAGTTACGGCCAAATCATTTTTCGCGAAAATCGGTGCATATAGCCATATAGGCACGAAAATGACTATTCGCAATAACTCAATAAATAACTAAAGCAGACACTAAATTGCACTTCCGTCCTCTTATTGCACCGCGGAACGTGCCGAATGTGCAATTTAATTAAATTCGGACGGTAATTTTTTTAGTTAGTCTCGTATTCAGGTTTTAGCGTTTGAGGCCATGTTACGAACGTGCGAAATTGACTTACCGCCGTAATTATTCTAATTACCGCACGATCAAAAAGAAACCACTGGATTCGGCTGCGGGCGAGGGTGACGCGTACAAAACATTCGATTTCTAAGCGATCGGAGCAAAATTCGACGAGTTACGGTCAAATCATTTTTGCGAAAATCGGTGCATATAGCCCTATAGGCGCGAAAATGACTTTTCGCAATAACTCAAAAAATTACTAAAGCAGACGCTAAATTGCACTTCCGTCCTCTTATTTCACCGCGGAACGTGCCGAATGTGCAATTTAATTAAATTCGGACGGTAATTTTTTTAGTTAGTCTCGCATTCAGGTTTTAGCATGCGTTTCAGGCCATGTTAAGAACGTGCGAAATTGATTTACCGCCGTAATTATTCTAATTACCGCACGATAAAAAAAACCACTGGAATCGGCTGCGGGCGAGGGGGACGCGTACAAAACATTCGATTTCTAAGCGATCGGAGCAAAATTCGATGGGTTACGGCCAAATCATTTTTCGCGAAAATCGGTGCATATAGCCATATAGGCGCGAAAATGACTTTTCGCAATAACTTAAAACATTACTAAAGCAGACACTAAATTGCACTTCCGTCCTCTTATTGCACCGCGGAACGTGCCGACCGTGCCGAATGTGCAATTTAATTAAATTCGGACAGTAATTTATTTAGTTAGTCTCGCATTCAGGTTTTAGCGTTTCAGGCCATGTTACGAACGTGCGAAATTGACTTACCGCCGTAATTATTCTAATTACCGCACGATCAAAAAGAAACCACTGGATTCGGCTGCGGGCGAGGGTGACGCGTACAAAACATTCGATTTCTAAGCGATCGGAGCAAAATTCGACGAGTTACGGTCAAATCATTTTTGCGAAAATCGGTGCATATAGCCCTATAGGCGCGAAAATGACTTTTCGCAATAACTCAAAAAATTACTAAAGCAGACGCTAAATTGCTCTTCCGTCCTCTTATTGCACCGCGGAACGTGCCGAATGTGCAATTTAATTTAATTCGGACGGTAATTTTTTTAGTTAGTCTCGCATTCAGGTTTTAGCGTTTCAGGCCATGTTACGAACGTGCGAAATTGACATTACCGCCGTAATTATTCTAATTACCGCACGATCAAAAAGAAACCACTGGATTCGGCTGCGGGCGAGGGTGACGCGTACAAAACATTCGATTTCTAAGCGATCGGAGCAAAATTCGACGAGTTACGGCCAAATCATTTTTCGCGAAAATCGGTGCATATAGCCCTATAGGCGCGAAAATGACTTTTCGCAATAACTCAAAAAATTACTAAAGCAGACGCTAAATTGCTCTTCCGTCCTCTTATTGCACCGCGGAACGTGCCGAATGTGCAATTTAATTAATTCGGACGGTAATTTTTTTAGTTAGTCTCGCATTCAGGTTTTAGCGTTTCAGGCCATGTTACGAACGTGCGAAATTGACTTACCGCCGTAATTATTCTAATTACCGCACGATCAAAAAGAAACCACTGGAATCGGCTGCGGGCGAGGGTGACGCGCACGAAAAAATTCGATTTCTAAGCGATCGGAGCAAAATTCGACGAGTTACGGTCAAATCATTTTTGCGAAAATCGGTGCATATAGCCATATAGGCGCGAAAATGACTTTTCTTAATAACTCAAAAAATAACAAAAGCAAACACTAAATTGCACTTCCGTCCTCTTATCGAACCGCGGAACATGCCGAATGTGCAATTTAATTAAGTTCGGACGGTAATTTTTTTAGTTAGTCTCGCATTCAGGTTTTAGCGTTTCAGGCCACGTTACGAACGTGCGAAATTGACTTACCGCCGTAATTATTCTAATTACAGCACGATCAAAAAGAAACCACTGGATTCGGCTGCGGGCGAGGGTGACGCGTACAAAACATTCGATTTCTAAGCGATCGGAGTAAAATTCGACGAGTTACGGTCAAATCATTTTTGCGAAAATCGGTGCATATAGCCATATAGGCGCGAAAATGACTTTTCGCAATAACTCAATAAATAACTAAAGCAGACACTAAATTGCACTTCCGTCCTCTTACTGCACCGCGGAACGTGCCGAATGTGCAATTTAATTAAATTCGGACGGTAATTTTTTTAGTTAGTCTCGCATTCAGGTTTTAGCATGCGTTTCAGGCCATGTTAAGAACGTGCGAAATTGACTTACCGCCGTAATTATTCTAATTACCGCACGATCAAAAAGAAACCACTGGAATCGGCTGCGAACGAGGGGGACGCGTTCAAAACATTCGATTTCTAAGCGATCGGATCAAAATTCGACGAGTTACGGCCAAATCATTTTTCGCGAAAATCGGTGCATATAGCCATATAGGCGCGAACATGACTTTTCGCAATAACTCAAAACATAACTAAAGCAGACACTGAATTGCACTTCCGTCCTCTTATTGCACCGCGGAACGTGCCGACCGTGCCGAATGTGCAATTTAATTAAATTCGGACAGTAATTTATTTAGTTAGTCTCGCATTCAGGTTTTAGCGTTTCAGGCCATGTTACGAACGTGCGAAATTGACTTACCGACGTAATTATTCTAATTACCGCACGATCAAAAAGAAACCACTGGAATCGGCTGCGGGCGAGGGTGACGCGTACAAAACATTCGATTTCTAAGCGATCGGAGCAAAATTCGACGAGTTACGGTCAAATCATTTTTGCGAAAATCGGTGCATATAGCCCTATAGGCGCGAAAATGACTTTTCGCAATAACTCAAAAAATTACTAAAGCAGACGCTCAATTGCGCTTCCGTCCTCTTATTGCACCGCGGAACGTGCCGAATGTGAAATTTAATTAATTCGGAAGGTAATTTTTTTAGTTAGTCTCGCATTCAGGTTTTAGCGTTTCAGGCCATGTTACGAACGTGCGAAATTGACTTACCGCCGTAATTATTCTAATTACCGCACGATAAAAAAAACCACTGGAATCGGCTGCGGGCGAGGGGGACGCGTACAAAACATTCGATTTCTAAGCGATCGGAGCAAAATTCGATGGGTTACGGCCAAATCATTTTTCGCGAAAATCGGTACATATAGCCATATAGGCGCGAAAATGACTTTTCTTAATAACTCAAAAAATAACAAAAGCAGACACTAAATTGCACTTCCGTCCTCTTATCGCACCGCGGAACATGCCGAATGTGCAATTTAATTAAATTCGGACGGTAATTTTTTTAGTTAGTCTCGCATTCAGGTTTTAGCGTTTCAGGCCATGTTACGAATGTGCGAAATTGACTTACCGTCGTAATTATTCTAATTACCGCACGATCAAAAAGAAACCACTGGATTCGGCTGCGGGCGAGGGTGACGCGTACAAAACATTCGATTTCTAAGCGATCGGAGCAAAATTCGACGAGTTACGGCCACATCATTTTTCGCGAAAATCGGTGCATATAGACATATAGGCACGAAAATGACTTTTCGCAATTACTCAAAAAATAAACAAAAGCAGACACTAAATTGCACTACCGTCCTCTTATTTCACCGCGGAACGTGCCGAATGTGCAATGTAATTAAATTCGGACGGTAATTTTTTTAGTTAGTCTCGCATTCAGGTTTTAGCGTTTCAGGCCATGTTACGAACGTGCGAAATTGACTTACCGCCGTAATTATTCTAATTACCGCACGATCAAAAAGAAACCACTGGAATCGGCTGCGGGAGAGGGGGACGCGTACAAAACATGCAATTTCTAAGCGATCGGAGCAAAATTCGACGATTTACGGCCAAATCATTTTTCGCAAAAATCGGTGCATATAGCCAATATAGGCACGAAAATGACTATTCGCAATAACTCAAAAAATTACTAAAGCAGACACTAAATTGCACTTCCGTCCTCTTATTGCACCGCGGAACGTGCCGAATGTGCAATTTAATTTAATTCGGACGGTAATTTTTTTAGTTAGTCTCGCATTCAGGTTTTAGCGTTTCAGGCCATGTTACGAACGTGCGAAATTGACTTACCGCCGTAATTATTCTAATTACCGCACGATCAAAAAGAAACCACTGGATTCGGCTGCGGGCGAGGGTGACGCGTACAAAACATTCGATTTCTAAGCGATCGGAGCAAAATTCGACGAGTTACGGTCAAATCATTTTTTCGAAAATCGGTGCAAATAGCCCTATAGGCGCGAAAATGACTTTTCGCAATAACTCAAAAATTACTAAAGCAGACGCTAAATTGCTCTTCCGTCCTCTTATTCCACCGCGGAACGTGCCGAATGTGCAATTTAATTTAATTCGGACGGTAATTTTTTTAGTTAGTCTCGCATTCAGGTTTTAGCGTTTCAGGCCATGTTACGAACGTGCGAAATTGACTTACCGCCGTAATTATTCTAATTACCGCACGATCAAAAAGAAACCACTGGAATCGGCTGCGGGCGAGGGTGACGCGTCACGAAAAAATTCGATTTCTAAGCGATCGGAGCAAAATTCGACGAGTTACGGTCAAATCATTTTTGCGAAAATCGGTGCATATAGCCATATAGGCGCGAAAATGACTTTTCTTAATAACTCAAAAAATAACAAAAGCAAACACTAAATTGCACTTCCGTCCTCTTATCGAACCGCGGAACATGCCGAATGTGCAATTTAATTAAGTTCGGACGGTAATTTTTTTAGTTAGTCTCGCATTCAGGTTTTAGCGTTTCAGGCCACGTTACGAACGTGCGAAATTGACTTACCGCCGTAATTATTCTAATTACCGCACGATCAAAAAGAAACCACTGGAATCGGCTGCGGGCGAGGGGGACGCGTACAAAACATTCGATTTCTAAGCGATCGGAGTAAAATTCGACGAGTTACGGTCAAATCATTTTTGCGAAAATCGGTGCATATAGCCATATAGGCGCGAAAATGACTTTTCGCAATAACTCAATAAATAACTAAAGCAGACACTAAATTGCACTTCCGTCCTCTTATTGCACCGCGGAACATGCCGAATGTGCAATTTAATTAAATTCGGACGGTAATTTGTTTAGTTAGTCTCGCATTCAGGTTTTAGCATGCGTTTCAGGCCATGTTAAGAACGTGCGAAATTGATTTACCGCCGTAATTATTCTAATTACCGCACGATAAAAAAAACCACTGGAATCGGCTGCGGGCATAGGGGGACGCGTACAAAACATGCAATTTCTAAGCGATTGGAGCAAAATTCGACGATTTACGGCCAAATCATTTTTCGCGAAAATCGGTGCATATAGCCATATAGGCGCGAAAATGACTTTTCGCAATAACTCAAAACATAACTAAAGCAGACACTAAATTGCACTTCCGTCCTCTTATTGCACCACGGAACGTGCCGAATGTGCAATTTAATTTAATTCGGACGGTAATTTTTTTAGTTAGTCTCGCATTCAGGTTTTAGCGTTTCAGGCCATGTTACGAACGTGCGAAATTGACTTACCGCCGTAATTATTCTAATTACCGCACGATCAAAAAGAAACCACTGGAATCGGCTGCGGACGAGGGGGACGCGTTCAAAACATTCGATTTCTGTGCGATCGGAGCAAAATTCCACGAGTTACGGCCAAATCATTTTTCGCGAAAATCGGTGCATATAGCCATATAGGCACGAAAATGACTTTTCGCAATAACTCAAAAAATTACTAAAGCAGACACTAAATTGCACTTCGTCCTCTTATTGCACCGCGGAACGTGCCGAATGTGCAATTTAATTAAATTCGGACGGTAATTTTTTTAGTTAGTCTCGCATTCAGGTTTTAGCATGCGTTTCAGGCCATGTTAAGAACGTGCGAAATTGATTTACCGCCGTAATTATTCTAATTACCGGACGATAAAAAAAACCACTGGAATCGGCTGCGGGCGAGGGGGACGCGTACAAAACATTCGATTTCTAAGCGATCGGAGCAAAATTCGATGGGTTACGGCCAAATCATTTTTCGCGAAAATCGGTGCATATAGCCATATAGGCGCGAAAATGACTTTTCTTAATAACTCAAAAAATAACAAAAGCAGACACTAAATTGCACTTCCGTCCTCTTATCGCACCGCGGAACATGCCGAATGTGCAATTTAATTAAATTCGGACGGTAATTTTTTTAGTTAGTCTCGCATTCAGGTTTTAGCATGCGTTTCAGGCCATGTTAAGAACGTGCGAAATTGATTTACCGCCGTAATTATTCTAATTACCGCACGATCAAAAAGAAACCACTGGAATCGGCTGCGAACGAGGGGGACGCGTTCAAAACATTCGATTTCTAAGCGATCGGATCAAAATTCGACGAGTTACGGCCAAATCATTTTTCGCGAAAATCGGTGCATATAGCCATATAGGCGCGAACATGACTTTTCGCAATAACTCAAAACATAACTAAAGCAGACACTGAATTGCACTTCCGTCCTCTTATTGCACCGCGGAACGTGCCGACCGTGCCGAATGTGCAATTTAATTAAATTCGGACAGTAATTTATTTAGTTAGTCTCGCATTCAGGTTTTAGCGTTTCAGGCCATGTTACGAACGTGCGAAATTGACTTACCGCCGTAATTATTCTAATTACCGCACGATCAAAAAGAAACCACTGGATTCGGCTGCGGGCGAGGGTGACGCGTACAAAACATTCGATTTCTAAGCGATCGGAGCAAAATTCGACGAGTTACGGTCAAATCATTTTTGCGAAAATCGGTGCATATAGCCCTATAGGCGCGAAAATGACTTTTCGCAATAACTCAAAAAATTACTAAAGCAGACGCTCAATTGCGCTTCCGTCCTCTTATTGCACCGCGGAACGTGCCGAATGTGCAATTTAATTAATTCGGACAGTAATTTTTTTAGTTAGTCTCGCATTCAGGTTTTAGCGTTTCAGGCCATGTTACGAACGTGCGAAATTGACTTACCGCCGTAATTATTCTAATTACCGCACGATAAAAAAAACCACTGGAATCGGCTGCGGGCGAGGGTGACGCGTACAAAACATTCGATTTCTAAGCGATCGGAGCAAAATTCGACGAGTTACGGCCACATCATTTTTCGCGAAAATCGGTGCATATAGACATATAGGCACGAAAATGACTTTTCGCAATTACTCAAAAAATAAACAAAAGCAGACACTAAATTGCACTACCGTCCTCTTATTTCACCGCGGAACGTGCCGAATGTGCAATGTAATTAAATTCGGACGGTAATTTTTTTAGTTAGTCTCGCATTCAGGTTTTAGCGTTTCAGGCCACGTTACGAACGTGCGAAATTGACTTACCGCCGTAATTATTCTAATTTCCGCGCGATCAAAAAGAAACCACTGGAATCGGCTGCGGGAGAGGGGGACGCGTACAAAACATGCAATTTCTAAGCGATCGGAGCAAAATTCGACGATTTACGGCCAAATCATTTTTCGCAAAATCGGTGCATATAGCCAATATAGGCACGAAAATGACTATTCGCAATAACTCAAAAAATTACTAAAGCAGACACTAAATTGCACTTCCGTCCTCTTATTGCACCGCGGAACGTGCCGAATGTGCAATTTAATTTAATTCGGACGGTAATTTTTTTAGTTAGTCTCGCATTCAGGTTTTAGCGTTTCAGGCCATGTTACGAACGTGCGAAATTGACTTACCGCCGTAATTATTCTAATTACCGCACGATCAAAAAGAAACCACTGGATTCGGCTGCGGGCGAGGGTGACGCGTACAAAACATTCGATTTCTAAGCGATCGGAGCAAAATTCGACGAGTTACGGTCAAATCATTTTTTCGAAAATCGGTGCAAAATAGCCCTATAGGCGCGAAAATGACTTTTCGCAATAACTCAAAAAATTACTAAAGCAGACGCTAAATTGCTCTTCCGTCCTCTTATTCCACCGCGGAACGTGCCGAATGTGCAATTTAATTTAATTCGGACGGTAATTTTTTTAGTTAGTCTCGCATTCAGGTTTTAGCGTTTCAGGCCATGTTACGAACGTGCGAAATTGACTTACCGCCGTAATTATTCTAATTACCGCACGATCAAAAAGAAACCACTGGAATCGGCTGCGGGCGAGGGTGACGCGCACGAAAAAATTCGATTTCTAAGCGATCGGAGCAAAATTCGACGAGTTACGGTCAAATCATTTTTGCGAAAATCGGTGCATATAGCCATATAGGCGCGAAAATGACTTTTCTTAATAACTCAAAAAATAAGAAAAGCAGACACTAAATTGCACTTCCGTCCTCTTATCGCACCGCGGAACATGCCGAATGTGCAATTTAATTAAATTCGGACGGTAATTTTTTTAGTTAGTCTCGCATTCAGGTTTTAGCGTTTCAGGCCACGTTACGAACGTGCGAAATTGACTTACCGCCGTAATTATTCTAATTACAGCACGATCAAAAAGAAACCACTGGATTCGGCTGCGGGCGAGGGTGACGCGTACAAAACATTCGATTTCTAAGCGATCGGAGTAAAATTCGACGAGTTACGGTCAAATCATTTTTGCGAAAATCGGTGCATATAGCCATATAGGCGCGAAAATGACTTTTCGCAATAACTCAATAAATAACTAAAGCAGACACTAAATTGCACTTCCGTCCTCTTATTGCACCGCGGAACGTGCCGAATGTGCAATTTAATTAAATTCGGACGGTAATTTGTTTAGTTAGTCTCGCATTCAGGTTTTAGCATGCGTTTCAGGCCATGTTAAGAACGTGCGAAATTGATTTACCGCCGTAATTATTCTAATTACCGCACGATAAAAAAAACCACTGGAATCGGCTGCGGGCATAGGGGGACGCGTACAAAACATGCAATTTCTAAGCGATTGGAGCAAAATTCGACGATTTACGGCCAAATCATTTTTCGCGAAAATCGGTGCATATAGCCATATAGGCACGAAAATGACTATTCGCAATAACTCAAAAAATTACTAAAGCAGACACTAAATTGCACTTCCGTCCTCTTATTGCACCACGGAACGTGCCGAATGTGCAATTTAATTTAATTCGGACGGTAATTTTTTTAGTTAGTCTCGCATTCAGGTTTTAGCGTTTCAGGCCATGTTACGAACGTGCGAAATTGACTTACCGCCGTAATTATTCTAATTACCGCACGATCAAAAAGAAACCACTGGAATCGGCTGCGGACGAGGGGGACGCGTTCAAAACATGCGATTTCTGTGCGATCGGAGCAAAATTCCACGAGTTACGGCCAAATCATTTTTCGCGAAAATCGGTGCATATAGCCATATAGGCGCGAAAATGACTTTTCGCAATAACTCAAAAAATTACTAAAGCAGACACTAAATTGCACTTCGTCCTCTTATTGCACCGCGGAACGTGCCGAATGTGCAATTTAATTAAATTCGGACGGTAATTTTTTTAGTTAGTCTCGCATTCAGGTTTTAGCATGCGTTTCAGGCCATGTTAAGAACGTGCGAAATTGATTTACCGCCGTAATTATTCTAATTACCGGACGATAAAAAAAACCACTGGAATCGGCTGCGGGCGAGGGGGACGCGTACAAAACATTCGATTTCTAAGCGATCGGAGCAAAATTCGATGGGTTACGGCCAAATCATTTTTCGCGAAAATCGGTGCATATAGCCATATAGGCGCGAAAATGACTTTTCTTAATAACTCAAAAAATAACAAAAGCAGACACTAAATTGCACTTCCGTCCTCTTATCGCACCGCGGAACATGCCGAATGTGCAATTTAATTAAATTCGGACGGTAATTTTTTTAGTTAGTCTCGCATTCAGGTTTTAGCATGCGTTTCAGGCCATGTTAAGAACGTGCGAAATTGATTTACCGCCGTAATTATTCTAATTACCGCACGATCAAAAAGAAACCACTGGAATCGGCTGCGAACGAGGGGGACGCGTTCAAAACATTCGATTTCTAAGCGATCGGAGCAAAATTCGACGAGTTACGGCCAAATCATTTTTCGCGAAAATCGGTGCATATAGCCATATAGGCGCGAACATGACTTTTCGCAATAACTCAAAACATAACTAAAGCAGACACTGAATTGCACTTCCGTCCTCTTATTGCACCGCGGAACGTGCCGACCGTGCCGAATGTGCAATTTAATTAAATTCGGACAGTAATTTATTTAGTTAGTCTCGCATTCAGGTTTTAGCGTTTCAGGCCATGTTACGAACGTGCGAAATTGACTTACCGCCGTAATTATTCTAATTACCGCACGATCAAAAAGAAACCACTGGATTCGGCTGCGGGCGAGGGTGACGCGTACAAAACATTCGATTTCTAAGCGATCGGAGCAAAATTCGACGAGTTACGGTCAAATCATTTTTGCGAAAATCGGTGCATATAGCCCTATAGGCGCGAAAATGACTTTTCGCAATAACTCAAAAAATTACTAAAGCAGACGCTCAATTGCGCTTCCGTCCTCTTATTGCACCGCGGAACGTGCCGAATGTGCAATTTAATTTAATTCGGACGGTAATTTTTTTAGTTAGTCTCGCATTCAGGTTTTAGCGTTTCAGGCCATGTTACGAACGTGCGAAATTGACTTACCGCCGTAATTATTCTAATTACCGCACGATAAAAAAAACCACTGGAATCGGCTGCGGGCGAGGGTGACGCGTACAAAACATTCGATTTCTAAGCGATCGGAGCAAAATTCGACGAGTTACGGCCACATCATTTTTCGCGAAAATCGGTGCATATAGACATATAGGCACGAAAATGACTTTTCGCAATTACTCAAAAAATAAACAAAAGCAGACACTAAATTGCACTACCGTCCTCTTATTTCACCGCGGAACGTGCCGAATGTGCAATGTAATTAAATTCGGACGGTAATTTTTTTAGTTAGTCTCGCATTCAGGTTTTAGCGTTTCAGGCCACGTTACGAACGTGCGAAATTGACTTACCGCCGTAATTATTCTAATTTCCGCGCGATCAAAAAGAAACCACTGGAATCGGCTGCGGGAGAGGGGGACGCGTACAAAACATGCAATTTCTAAGCGATCGGAGCAAAATTCGACGATTTACGGCCAAATCATTTTTCGCAAAAATCGGTGCATATAGCCAATATAGGCACGAAAATGACTATTCGCAATAACTCAAAAAATTACTAAAGCAGACACTAAATTGCACTTCCGTCCTCTTATTTCACCGCGGAACGTGCCGAATGTGCAATTTAATTAAATTCGGAAGGTAATTTTTTTAGTTAGTCTCGCATTCAGGTTTTAGCGTTTCAGGCCATGTTACGAACGTGCGAAATTGACTTACCGCCGTAATTATTCTAATTACAGCACGATCAAAAAGAAACCACTGGATTCGGCTGCGGGCGAGGGTGACGCGTACAAAACATTCGATTTCTAAGCGATCGGAGCAAAATTCGACGAGTTACGGTCAAATCATTTTTGCGAAAATCGGTGCATATAGCCGTATAGGCGCGAAAATGACTTTTCGCAATAACTCAAAAAATTACTAAAGCAGACGCTAAATTGCACTTCCGTCCTCTTATTGCACCGCGGAACGTGCCGAATGTGCAATTTAATTTAATTCGGACGGTAATTTTTTTAGTTAGTCTCGCATTCAGGTTTTAGCGTTTCAGGCCATGTTACGAACGTGCGAAATTGACTTACCGCCGTAATTATTCTAATTACCGCACGATCAAAAAGAAACCACTGGAATCGGCTGCGGACGAGGGGGACGCGTTCAAAACATTCGATTTCTAAGCGATCGGAGCAAAATTCGACGAGTTACGGCCAAATCATTTTTCGCGAAAATCGGTGCATATAGCCATATAGGCACGAAAATGACTTTTCGCAATAACTCAAAAAATTACTAAAGCAGACACTAAATTGCACTTCGTCCTCTTATTGCACCGCGGAACATGCCGAATGTGCAATTTAATTAAATTCGGACGGTAATTTTTTTAGTTAGTCTCGCATTCAGGTTTTAGCATGCGTTTCAGGCCATGTTAAGAACGTGCGAAATTGATTTACCGCCGTAATTATTCTAATTACCGGACGATAAAAAAAACCACTGGAATCGGCTGCGGGCGAGGGGGACGCGTACAAAACATTCGATTTCTAAGCGATCGGAGCAAAATTCGATGGGTTACGGCCAAATCATTTTTCGCGAAAATCGGTGCATATAGCCATATAGGCGCGAAAATGACTTTTCTTAATAACTCAAAAAATAACAAAAGCAGACACTAAATTGCACTTCCGTCCTCTTATCGCACCGCGGAACATGCCGAATGTGCAATTTCATTAAATTCGGACGGTAATTTTTTTAGTTAGTCTCGCATTCAGGTTTTAGCATGCGTTTCAGGCCATGTTAAGAACGTGCGAAATTGATTTACCGCCGTAATTATTCTAATTACCGCACGATAAAAAAAAACCCTGGAATCGGCTGCGGGCATAGGGGGACGTGTACAAAACATGCAATTTCTAAGCGATCGGAGCAAAATTCGACGAGTTACGGCCAAATCATTTTTCGCAAAAATCGGTGCATATAGCCATATAGGCACGAAAATGACTATTCGCAATAACTCAATAAATAACTAAAGCAGACACTAAATTGCACTTCCGTCCTCTTATTGCACCGCGGAACGTGCCGAATGTGCAATTTAATTAAATTCGGACGGTAATTTTTTTAGTTAGTCTCGTATTCAGGTTTTAGCGTTTGAGGCCATGTTACGAACGTGCGAAATTGACTTACCGCCGTAATTATTCTAATTACCGCACGATCAAAAAGAAACCACTGGATTCGGCTGCGGGCGAGGGTGACGCGTACAAAACATTCGATTTCTAAGCGATCGGAGCAAAATTCGACGAGTTACGGTCAAATCATTTTTGCGAAAATCGGTGCATATAGCCCTATAGGCGCGAAAATGACTTTTCGCAATAACTCAAAAAATTACTAAAGCAGACGCTCAATTGCACTTCCGTCCTCTTATTGCACCGCGGAACGTGCCGAATGTGCAATTTAATTTAATTCGGACGGTAATTTTTTTAGTTAGTCTCGCATTCAGGTTTCAGCGTTTCAGGCCATGTTACGAACGTGCGAAATTGACTTACCGCCGTAATTATTCTAATTACCGCACGATAAAAAAAACCACTGGAATCGGCTGCGGGCGAGGGGGACGCGTACAAAACATTCGATTTCTAAGCGATCGGAGCAAAATTCGACGAGTTACGGTCAAATCATTTTTCGCGAAAATCGGTGCATATAGCCATATAGGCGCGAAAATGACTTTTCGCAATAACTCAAAACATAACTAAAGCAGACACTGAATTGCACTTCCGTCCTCTTATTGCACCGCGGAACGTGCCGACCGTGCCGAATGTGCAATTTAATTAAATTCGGACAGTAATTTATTTAGTTAGTCTCGCATTCAGGTTTTAGCGTTTCAGGCCATGTTACGAACGTGCGAAATTGACTTACCGCCGTAATTATTCTAATTACCGCACGATCAAAAAGAAACCACTGGATTCGGCTGCGGGCGAGGGTGACGCGTACAAAACATTCGATTTCTAAGCGATCGGAGCAAAATTCGACGAGTTACGGTCAAATCATTTTTGCGAAAATCGGTGCATATAGCCCTATAGGCGCGAAAATGACTTTTCGCAATAACTCAAAAAATTACTAAAGCAGACGCTAAATTGCACTTCCGTCCTCTTATTGCACGGCGGAACGTGCCGAATGTGCAATTTAATTAAATTCGGAAGGTAATTTTTTTAGTTAGTCTCGCATTCAGGTTTTAGCGTTTCAGGCCATGTTACGAACGTGCGAAATTAACTTACCGCCGTAATTATTCTAATTACCGCACGATAAAAAAAACCACTGGAATCGGCTGCGGGCGAGGGGGACGCGTACAAAACATTCGATTTCTAAGCGATCGGAGCAAAATTCGATGGGTTACGGCCAAATCATTTTTCGCGAAAATCGGTACATATAGCCATATAGGCGCGAAAATGACTTTTCTTAATAACTCAAAAAATAACAAAAGCAGACATTAAATTGCACTTCCGTCCTCTTATCGCACCGCGGAACATGCCGAATGTGCAATTTAATTAAATTCGGACGGTAATTTTTTTAGTTAGTCTCGCATTCAGGTTTTAGCGTTTCAGGCCATGTTACGAATGTGCGAAATTGACTTACCGTCGTAATTATTCTAATTACCGCACGATCAAAAAGAAACCACTGGATTCGGCTGCGGGCGAGGGTGACGCGTACAAAACATTCGATTTCTAAGCGATCGGAGCAAAATTCGACGAGTTACGGCCACATCATTTTTCGCGAAAATCGGTGCATATAGACATATAGGCACGAAAATGACTTTTCGCAATTACTCAAAAAATAACAAAAGCAGACACTAAATTGCACTACCGTCCTCTTATTTCACCGCGGAACGTGCCGAATGTGCAATGTAATTAAATTCGGACGGTAATTTTTTTAGTTAGTCTCGCATTCAGGTTTTAGCGTTTCAGGCCACGTTACGAACGTGCGAAATTGACTTACCGCCGTAATTATTCTAATTTCCGCGCGATCAAAAAGAAACCACTGGAATCGGCTGCGGGAGAGGGGGACGCGTACAAAACATGCAATTTCTAAGCGATCGGAGCAAAATTCGACGATTTACGGCCAAATCATTTTTCGCAAAAATCGGTGCATATAGCCATATAGGCACGAAAATGACTATTCGCAATAACTCAAAAAATTACTAAAGCAGACACTAAATTGCACTTCCGTCCTCTTATTTCACCGCGGAACGTGCCGAATGTGCAATTTAATTAAATTCGGAAGGTAATTTTTTTAGTTAGTCTCGCATTCAGGTTTTAGCGTTTCAGGCCATGTTACGAACGTGCGAAATTGACTTACCGCCGTAATTATTCTAATTACAGCACGATCAAAAAGAAACCACTGGATTCGGCTGCGGGCGAGGGTGACGCGTACAAAACATTCGATTTCTAAGCGATCGGAGCAAAATTCGACGAGTTACGGTCAAATCATTTTTGCGAAAATCGGTGCATATAGCCATATAGGCGCGAAAATGACTTTTCGCAATAACTCAATAAATAACTAAAGCAGACACTAAATTGCACTTCCGTCCTCTTATTGCACCGCGGAACGTGCCGAATGTGCAATTTAATTAAATTCGGACGGTAATTTTTTTAGTTAGTCTCGTATTCAGGTTTTAGCGTCTGAGGCCATGTTACGAACGTGCGAAATTGACTTACCGCCGTAATTATTCTAATTACCGCACGATCAAAAAGAAACCACTGGAATCGGCTGCGAACGAGGGGGACGCGTTCAAAACATTCGATTTCTAAGCGATCGGATCAAAATTCGACGAGTTACGGCCAAATAATTTTTCGCGAAAATCGGTGCATATAGCCATATAGGCACGAAAATGACTTTTCGCAATAACTCAAAACATAACTAAAGCAGACACTGAATTGCAGTTCCGTCCTCTTATTGCACCGCGGAACGTGCCGAATGTGCAATTTAATTAAATTCGGACAGTAATTTATTTAGTTAGTCTCGCATTCAGGTTTTAGCGTTTCAGGCCATGTTACGAACGTGCGAAATTGACTTACCGCCGTAATTATTCTAATTACCGCACGATCAAAAAGAAACCACTGGATTCGGCTGCGGGCGAGGGTGACGCGTACAAAACATTCGATTTCTAAGCGATCGGAGCAAAATTCGACGAGTTACGGTCAAATCATTTTTGCGAAAATCGGTGCATATAGCCCTATAGGCGCGAAAATGACTTTTCGCAATAACTCAAAAAATTACTAAAGCAGACGCTAAATTGCACTTCCGTCCTCTTATTGCACGGCGGAACGTGCCGAATGTGCAATTTAATTAAATTCGGAAGGTAATTTTTTTAGTTAGTCTCGCATTCAGGTTTTAGCGTTTCAGGCCATGTTACGAACGTGCGAAATTAACTTACCGCCATAATTATTCTAATTACCGCACGATCAAAAAGAAACCACTGGAATCGGCTGCGGGCGAGGGTGTCGCGTACAAAACATTCGATTTCTAAGCGATCGGAGCAAAATTCGACGAGTTACGGTCAAATCATTTTTGCGAAAATCGGTGCATATAGCCGTATAGGCGCGAAAATGACTTTTCGCAATAACTCAAAAAATTACTAAAGCAGACGCTAAATTGCACTTCCGTCCTCTTATTGCACCGCGGAACGTGCCGAATGTGCAATTTAATTAAATTCGGACGGTAATTTTTTTAGTTAGTCTCGTGTTCAGGTTTTAGCGTTTGAGGCCATGTTACGAACGTGCGAAATTGACTTACCGCCGTAATTATTCTAATTACCGCACGATCAAAAAGAAACCACTGGAATCGGCTGCGAACGAGGGGGACGCGTTCAAAACATTCGATTTCTAAGCGATCGGATCAAAATTCGACGAGTTACGGCCAAATCATTTTTCGCGAAAATCCGTGCATATAGCCATATAGGCGCGAAAATGACTTTTCGCAATAACTCAAAACATAACTAAAGCAGACACTGAATTGCAGTTCCGTCCTCTTATTGCACCGCGGAACGTGCCGACCGTGCCGAATGTGCAATTTAATTAAATTCGGACAGTAATTTATTTAGTTAGTCTCGCATTCAGGTTTTAGCGTTTCAGGCCATGTTACGAACGTGCGAAATTGACTTACCGCCGTAATTATTCTAATTACCGCACGATCAAAAAGAAACCACTGGATTCGGCTGCGGGCGAGGGTGCACCGCGGAACGTGCCGAATGTGCAATTTAATTAAATTCGGACGGTAATTTTGGAAGGGAGTTTCGCAGTCATCTTAGGCCATGTTACGAAGGCGCGAAATGGACTTATCGTCGTAATTATTCTAATTACCGCACGATAAAAAAACTGACTTTGATCAGAAGTCTTTGAACAGATACCACTTAATTTTGTCGAATTTGGAATGAAATATTTTTATAGTTTTATCCATTTAGGAAAATATTTTTATTCTTTTAAAGTATTAAATTACAGTTATAATGAAGTCATTATTAATTTCAAAACAGATATTTTATTTAAAATTGCAAATAGACACTGCTCATGTTATATCTTAACGAACGCTTAATTTTGTTACATTTGCTATCGAATTTTTTTAACAGTTTTACCTATTTTGAAAAAACATTTTTATTTTATGGTGTATTAAATTGCAGTTCTAAATCAGTATAGTTTTGAGGTGAAAAACCTTATTTGAAGTTTGAATTACACATTGTTTTCGGCTTATTGCCATTCCTTGTTTATTTAATATTAAAATTATGTAAAACTAATTTCTGATTCAGGAAACTTCCAAGCACAAACACAGATTAAGTGCGTACTTTGCTTCTGTTCTTTCAGGAGATAACAACCCCAAACCAAAGAAAAAAATTTGTTTCTCCAGTTTCAGGCCTATAACCTCTCTCGTCTTCATTAATAAATTTGTATTTTATTATACTTTTGACGTCTGGCAAAATGGAGACGTGCTGTCATAAACATTTGCTCCTTTGCAGTCCAGCTGAAATTAAGCTGGGAAATAACAGTCGTAACTTTCAGCAACTCTCTTTATTATACTTTTGAGGGGCATAAAATTTGTAGTAAAATTTCTTTCTTTATGCTTTTACATCACATTGTATGTTATACTGTACGAATAATTGAGTTGTTTTCTTCTCATACAAGAAAAAATCTGTTTCTTCGATACACTTCTGATTTATCAGTACTAAAAATTATATAACAGAATAGACGGCATCCATATTCTACAGATTCTGCTATAATTCGACTGTAAACGTAATTTTCATAATAAGTTGCAGACACTTTTATATCTGTTCTACCTTCATTTCTGTAGAACTTAACTTTAAAGAAGCACTTTCAAATAGATAGAATGAGAAATTTTCTTTTCCAATCTATCTTGTAATTCTCGATTTTCAATTCCAAGTTTAAAAATTAAATGTTATATGCTACATATTCTCCCCCCTGTCTAATCTCTATATATAAAACAGTTCCGTAACTGACTGACTGGCATGCAACGCACAGACCAAACCGCTGGACCTAAAAGGGCTGACATTTTGCACGGCGATTCTTCTTATGGTGTACGGGTGCACTAAGAGAGATTTTTGAAAAATTCTTCTTCGATTTTTTTTAAATTAAATTTTTAAGCTGTTTCAGTAACTTTTTTTAAGTTTGCATTTAAAATAATAATTTGAGGGTTATATCGCGAGAAAGGTCATAAAAATTCCTATAAAATGAAATCTTTTTTTGAATCTGTACCTCTATTTTCTGATTTTTAGTGAATTTTTAAAGATTCATTGTTAGAATTTAATTTATTAAATGCCGATCATGTGATTTCTTTTTCTGGTACTTTAAGTAAAATTTATCGTCACGTGCATAACAACTAAACAGACAAAAAATTATTTTTTTTCTTGCTAATGCGGCAGATGATAGGACAATATTTTCTCTATAAAAATATCCCTTCCGATTTTTTTATAAATATATATATTTTTCCTACATCAATTGTATATATTGATCGTCGTATTTTTTATATATTTTTTTATATACAGTGGAATCTCGATCGACCGTTTTCCGAATCATCGTTTTCCCGTATGTATCGTTTACTTCACTCAGTACCGACGATCATATTTTCTTTGTTATGTTCCCGCATCTATCGTTTTTCCACATTTATCTTTCAATTTAGTCGGTCCCTTGAAAAACGATAGATCGAGATTCCACTGTATATTTATTTTTTTTTTTGGCATTAATTGCATACATTGACCGTTGTATTTAATTTGAATGTATTCCGTAGCGAAGTGCGGGTTTTCAGCTAGTCCTTTCATATGCAAACAAACAAGCAAACAAACACACACACACACACACACACACACACACACACACACACACACACACACACACACACACACACACACACACACACATATATATATATATATATATATATATATATATATATATATATATATATATATATATATATATATATATATATATATATAACAATCTATTATTCTGCATTTTTTAAGGAAAGTTTACTTAAAATTTTTATAGCTTATATGAATGCAATTAACAATGAAATATTAAGTATAGTGAAAAACAAAAAGAAGTTATAGAATAGGTCATAAGAATCCGTCCTATAATCCTTGGCTAGTTAAATTAGGAACATTGTACTCCGATTGAAGCTTTGTACTCCAGAATATGATTGAGCGCTGGAAGTTTTGAAATCGTTTATGTGTGGGGATTTTTTTTAAATATTTTTGTTTCCCATCCGTTAACTGAGGGATAAATTTTAAATCCCATGCTTTACAGTGCTCCTGAAAGAGTTTTTTCATTGGATTATGCTAAAATGTGTGAAACCAGACGACAACGTCGATACTTTTTATCGTAACTGCAAATTGCGATCCGGTATGCTTTGGAATTCCAGGCAAACAAGGTCATTTTTTTCCAGATAAAGTTAGAGTTTGGGTTGTCTGAGCGACTCGCGCTGCCTTTGGAAGCCTTAAGGCTGCTATGTTCTAAGAAAAAAAATCGTATTTCCTTTTTCCTGTTCTTGCAGACTATTGTGGTGGGAGGAGTGCAGTCGACAGTTCGAGAATTCCACCCCCCCCTTAGGATTGACATTTTGAGGGATTGTAATGGCTCTCTCTCTATACGGGGGGTTAAGCCCTGCCCCTAATTTTTTTTATTTAAAATATATTTTTGTCAACTATTTACAGGTACTGATAATCAAATAAAATTGGTATTGTCGGATAGCCTGAACTTTTCTGCAAAGTGCTACAGGATTCATTTTGTAAATTTCGTCCACCGAAGGAATTTAAGAGCGTTACATTTTCCACATTGAGGTGAGTGAATCCAATGGGGTTAGTACATAGCAGCCTTAAGCTGGAAAAATTCAGACCAGTTGTCAAAACATAAATGAAGTGGTATGCAACAAGGAACGCTACACTGAAACTGAGTAAATTGAATTTTAATAAATCATTAAATTAAATACTTCTGATCGTTGGTTATGCAATTAATAAAATAATGTAATTTGGCGTAGAAAAATAAACAGAGCTAAACATGTCACTAAATCTACCAGATATTTAAGTGGAATTTAAAATTTTTGTGGGTTAGTACAAATTGGACAGTGTTACATAAAACTTTTCAATTTTTCTATGCATCTTTAAAGGCAGTAATCATTTATGAATGGCCACGCTGTCAAAATATAAAAACAACAATCTTAATTATAGCCAGAAATAAAGAGAAAATATTAAGCATTGTTTATAAGAAGATATCGTTCTTTCTCACTGTTGTGTAGACTGCTCTTAGTATTGTTAATCATCAACAATGCTAACAATCATAAATATTTTTACAACAGATCTGCTACGCAACAAAGGATTTTTACAGTCGCCATTTTAAACCTAAAACTTATGTGTGAAGGTTTAAGCGCTTAAAAGCTTATCATAATTGCTTCTATTTTAATTTGAGAATTCTTTGAAATTTTCTTATATCTCTTGACATCGAGATCTTTTTATTGTTATTTGTTGAAATATCATCATTGGACAGGTTAGTTATTATCGCTATATCGGACGTCTACTGAATTTTGTTATCAGGCTTTTGGATTTACCAATTTTACGCTTTTATTGAAAAGAAAAAAAATAAAGGGGAAAATGTCAAAAGAAGTTTGCCTGGCAGTTGAGGAAGAAGATGACGTTGATATTTATGAAACTGCCACTATGGACGAATATTTTAATGCTAGACCTCCTAAACCTCCACGAAAGCCTCCTAATTCTGCCCTGGTATTGCGTAAGGCTCCTAAACCTCCAAACCCGCTCATGGAAAGGTTTTTGAATGACTGCGACATCAAAACTACACCTGATGTACCTCGACTTAGTTTAAAGAAAAGAATACGGTATTCTTTTCCAGATCACATCAGAGCTGGTGGGTTTTCGTCAGAAGTACTACTATCATCCGAGTCCGAGGAACTACTATCGGCCGAGTCGGAGGTTGATTCGATTGGTTCACTGGAATGGCTCGGACCTTCATCATCAGGTATGGAATGGCTTGGCCCTGGCCGGCCTTCATAAGTGTCTTCCACTTCCAAATCTTTCCACCATTTGGGATAGAATTTGACGTACTCACATAAAGTTCGAATGGATTGATTCTTATGACAAATACGGTTCCAGACGTAGGTGAAAATGAAGCATTGCCAGAAACTAGGACTTGGTCCACTTTCGTGCAACAGTGCGCGTGTACCATTTACGACCGTCTGGTCTTTCGACGACCCCATTCTGCTACGGTGTAAAAGGATTGGTTGTCTCGTGGAAAAACTTCTGAATCAGCACAAAAATTCTGAAAATAAGAATTAACAAATTCTGAGCCGTTATCGGTTCTGACTGTTTTCACAGATCTTTCGAGAAATTTCTCTGCACATATGATGTGGCGAGATAGAAATTCCGCAACCTCTGATTTTTCTCTGATAGGGAGGTAAGGAGGTAAGGCGTGAGAAGTCATCGATAACTGATAACTTATCTCTCACCGTTTTTACCTAAAACTGAGCTTGAGCCCCAGACGTTTGCATATAAAAGTTGAAGTGAATTTTTCTGTCTAGTTTCAAAATTTGATCTAAATGACTCTCCTTAACTTGTATGTCTCACAGTCGAGTCTTTCTTGTTTAATTTCTGGAAGACCGCGGACACCCTTTTCACGGCTAGTTTGAGCAATTAAAGTAGGGCTTATGTGTGCGATACCATCGCTCCAAATCCCCCTTCTTTTTAGTGGCGGTAGAAGCTTCTATTTTGTTGTCTTCAGTGGACTCTGAGCAGTAAGAGACTTATTAAAAAAAAAAGGAATAAAAGCCCTTTAATCAAAAAGTTTTAAAACATTCTATTAAAATAAGCTCTGCACCAGAAAAAAAAAAAAACATCAGCATATAGAACTTTACAACTTAATACGACATCGCTGCTCAAGCGATTTACTGCCTGCGCTTCAGCGACAGAACATTTGGCTTTTTATACCAATCCACTCTGTATATTTCCCGTTGCCAAACACGGTTTGCGAAGAGTGGATTGCCAACCCAGCCACGCCCTCCTGCAGACACACGTCACGGCCGTGTAAAAGTGGGAAGAATGCTTCGGTTTCCTAACAATGGCCCTCCTCTTCACACTTTTACTTAACTTAAAAAAAAAAAATTCGCCTAACACATGGTGCAGAAAATACTTTACATTATTTTGCAAGTTCAACAGTGAGAAACAACAAGTACTACAAGAATTAACAAAATATCTGCACAATTAAGTATAAACATTCACAATCAAATAAACATGCTTACACAGTACTATACTATATGTTCTTGGAAATGAAACAATGTGCTTAAACAGTATATATAAACATATGCGTTCACAACAAAAAAACATACAATTCATTTTACATCAGCAACTGACCTTTAGTTGCAAAAACAAGTTAGGAAAAAAAAAATTAAGTCAAGTCCAACAAACTCGAAAATTTGAGAGAAAGTTCTTTTAAAATTTAATCACTCCCCTCAAAAAAATTAAATAGCATTCAAAGACAAAAACTTGAACTTAATTAAAACTATGTTATATAAAAGTTCAAGTTTATTATATTTACGTCTTTATTCCTTAAATATAAGGTCTCGAAATAATACAGTTTGAAGCTTACTTATAGGTTTGGTAAAAGAATCTGCAAGATTATTTTTACTGTGAATATAATGAACATTAAATGCATCTTGATTTATTAAATCCCTGATAAAAAAAACAACTTAATATCTATATTAGTTCTGTAATTCTCTATTGGTGACTTTAAAAATTCTATGGATGCCCGATTATCACCCATTAAACGACATGTACCAATAGTTTGAGGGATTATTCATTGCATTCGTGTAAAATTCTTTTAATACAAATTCAGATTCCATAGATATTAAGCTAACTGATTTTTGCTTATTTGTTCTCCAGGCAATGGGGGCTTGGTCTAAAAATATAAGACAGTTGGGTTTGGGAATGTTCGTTATTATATTGAGGTCTTGGTGGTTGAAATCTTGGATTATTGAAACTATTTGGATTGTGACTATTGAAATCCAGGTCTACAATTAAATGTCATTTTGTGGAGTTCTCGGACTGAAAAAACTATTTGCTTGTTGAGGTCTGAGACTGTTAGATTCAGCATGTGTCTCTTGACTTTTAAGCAATTTAGAAATTAAAGTGGGCCACGCTGCTGGGGTAGCAGGAGGACTAAGCACCATCAACTGCTGAAGATTTGGAGGAAGACTATCAGTTAAACCGTTCCTTTATTTGTATGATCTGTTTTTATTACTGCTATTTTATTATTATTGTCTTTACCTGTATTAGCAGGTGCTATTACTATATTATTAACTGATCGAAATTTTAATACTTCTTTTTTTGATCCAGCGGGTGGAGGAGATCCTATTTCATTTCAACATTTATTTTGATTTTTTAATTTTACCTGGATTTGGTATTGTATCTCATGTAATTAGTTCGAGAACCTTTTGGAAGATTAGGTATAATTTATGCAATAGTAGGAATTGGAGGTATAGGGTTTGTTGTTTGAGCTCATCATATATTTTCTGTTGGAATAGATGTTGATACTCGAGCTTATTTCACTGCTGCTACTATAATTATTGCTGTTCCCACTGGAATTAAAGTTTTTAGTTGAATAGCTACTTTTCATGGTTCTTATTTTAAGATAAGAACTTCATTAATATGAAGAGTAGGATTTGTGTTTTTATTTACTTTAGGAGGAATTAGAGTGGTATTATCTAATTCATCTTTAGATGTAGTTTTACATGATACTTATTATGTGGTGGCTCATTTTCATTATGTGTTAAGAATAGGAGCTGTATTTGCTATTTTAGCTGGAATAACTTATTGATTTCCTTTATTTTTTGGTGTTGCTTTAAGAGAAAAAATAACTAAGCTTAATTTTTATTTAATATTTATTGGAGTTAATATAACTTTTTTTCCTCAACATTTTTTGGGATTAAATGGAATACCTCGTCGTTATTCAGATTATCCCGATGTTTTTATTTTTTGAAATATAGTTTCTTCAATAGGATCATTATTATCATTGTTTGGTGTAATATTGTTTATATATATTGTATGAGAAGCAATAGTTATAAAATTACCTAATTTTAATGGTTATTATGTTAGTTCTTCATTAGAATGAATGAACAATATTCCTCCTTTAGATCATACTTTTAATCAGTTGAATTTATTAAATAAGGAATAAACTTTTGCCAACTTGAGGTTCAATCTTATTTCAAAATAGTTTCCCCAGTAATGGAACATTTAATTTTTTTTTTCACGATCATATTATAATAGCAATAATTATAATTATAGTAATGGTAGGGTATATTTTAGTAAATTCTTGTATTTATAATTTAAATATATTTCAGGGTCAGGAATTAGAAAGAGTATGAACTGTTATTCCTGCAGTATTTCTTTTATTTATCGCTTTTCCTTCTTTACGTCTTTTATACTTAATAGAAGAGAGAGATTTATATGATATAACTATTAAAGTGATAGGTCATCAATGATATTGGTCTTATGAATATAGTGATTTGAGTTTTAAATCTTTTGATTCTTATATATTATCAGATAATAATAGAATTTTTCGTTTATTAAATGTCGATAATTCTTATAATACTAATATTCGTATAGTAGTTTCAAGAATGGATGTTATTCATTCTTGAACTATTCCTTCTTTAGGAGTAAAAGGTTGATGCTATTCCTGGGCGTTTAAATCAATTATCTTTAATTTTTAATCGAGTAGGTTTATTTAGAGGTCAATGTTCTGAGATTTGTGGTGCCAACCATAGTTTTATACCTATTATAATTTTAGTGGTTCCTCGGATAGAATTTTTATTAAAGTCATTTTCTTAATATAGTGACCGATTATTAGGTGTTAGTCTGTTAAATTAATTAAGAGAAATTTAGTTAAATTATAATATTAATTTGTCAAATTAAAGATAAGAAAATTCCTCAATCAATACCTTTTTTTTAATTAACTCTGTATTTATAATTTTTTTTCTAGTATTTACTTTTGTAATGTTTTATTATTTAAAAATAATGGAGAGAATATATGAAATATATACTTATAAAAGTATTATGGTTAAATATAATTTAATATGATAATAAACCTTTTTTCTGTGTTTGATCCTACTTCTTATTTTGGTTTATCTTTAAACTGATTAATTCTTATTATTATATTTATATTTTTTCCAGTTAAATACTACTTAGTAGAGAGAGGGTTGATTAAGGTTTTTAAAATTTTATTTATTCAAGTAAGAAAAGTATTTAAGGAAGTTTCTTTTCCTAATCATTTAGCTTTAAATTTTGTTTGAGTAATAACTTTTATATATATTAGTGGTAAGAAATTTATTAGGATTATTTCCTTTTATTTTCACTAGAACAGCTCATCCTTTTATTACATTAGGATTTGGAGTTAGGTTAATAGGGTTTTCTTGTAATTTTAAAAATAGTTGTGCTCATTTAGTTCCAGAGGGTAGACCTTTTTTTCTTTCACCTTTAATAGTATTGATTGAAAGAGTAAGTCATTTAATTCGACCGTTTACTTTATCGATTCGGTTAGCAGCTAATATGGCAGCTAATATGGCTAATAATTATTGGTTTATTATCTAGAATTAGATTAATTAGTGTTATAGGATTTTTTAGTTCTTTATTATTACAAAATATTTTATTTGTATTAGAATTTGGTGTAACGGTTATTCAAGGTTTTGTGTTTAGAATATTATTAATACTTTCGGAAAAGCATTATCATCCTTTAAATAAATATATCACAGTAAATATGTAAGTTTATTAATAATATCTCTTATTCTATTATTTTTAGTAGCTATATTATGATGACGGGATGTAGTTCGTGGAAGAACCTACCAAGGATACTATTCTAGTGTGGTATTAAAAGGATTGATATTAGGTATAATTTTATTTATTGTAAGAGAATTTTTTTTTTCCTTTTTTTTTTTTTTGAGCTTTTTTTCATTCTAGATTGAGACCAACAGTGGAATTAGGTTCTCAATGACCTCCTTTTGGTATTTTTACTTTCAATCCTTTTCAAGTCCCTTTACTGTAATTTTATTGGCTTCTGGAGTTAGAGTAACTTGAGCACATCAGTTAATTTTAAAAGAAGATTGGGAAGGTGCTAAAATTTCTTTAATGGTGACTTGAATATTAGGTATTTATTTTTTATCTTTACAAGGGTTTGAATATTTTATATCTTCTACTAGAATTAGAGATTCTGTATTTGGTTCTACTTTTTTTATAGCAACAGGATTTCATGGATTTCATGTTATTGTTGGAACTTTATTTTTATTTATTATTTGAATTCGTTTTTTAAATAATCATTTTTCTAGAAGTCATCGTTTTGGTTTTGAAGCAGCTGCTTGATATTGACATTTTGTTGATGTGGTATGGTTGTTTTTGTTTTCTGTAGTATATTGATGGGGAGGATAAAATTTATACTTTATGAAGTATTAAGGTATGTTTAATTTCCAATTAAAAGGAGGATTAATTGTTATTTTTGTTTTATAAAGATCTATAATATTAGTTATTATTGTTTTTTGTTATTTTTTATAAGTGTGAAATAACTTCAGAAGTTATAAGACGTTATGAATGTGGTTTTGATTCTAATTCTTTTACTCGATTAGTTTTTTCTTATCGATTTTTTTTTATTTCTATTTTATTTATTATTTTTGATGTAGAAATTTCTTTAATACTTCCTATTCCTTTTTTGATGTTTAGATTAATAGGAGTTCTAGTTTTTTTATTTATTTTTATTTTGTTAGTGGGATTAATTTATGAATATTTTTATGGTTCTTTAGACTGGTTAGATTATTATGAAGTTGTGAATTAATTTTTATTTATATTTAAGACTTAAACTTAAATGCACTTGATCTGCCAATTAGATTATTGGTTTAATGGAGCTGTTATAGCGATTTTATTGTTAATGAAATGAAGAATAGGGAGTTTTAAATTGATTTGCAATCAATAAATATGGTAACATACGATTAGTGTTATTGGGAGCTGCTAACTTTCATATAGCGTATAGCTACAATGATAGTGTGCTTAGAAGCGGCTTAATTTCGACTTAAGAGGTGATAATATTAATGTAAGTCACATCATTATTTCATGATGAAAATGTATTTAGTTCTTTATCTTCAGTAAAGTACTTTTAAATAAGCTAAAAGATTAATATATTAATATTATTGGTAAAATTGAGATTATTATTAGAGTTATAAGTAGTAATGACTTTCTTTTTTCTGGGATTGTAATTGATTTTTTTATAATTATAAAGGACTTGTAAGGACCATATAGTTCTTGTCAATTTTTGTCATTTTTTTTATATAAATTTATTAAGGGGGGGAATAAAAGTATAGGTTTTGTTGATAAAAAGTGTGACCCGGCGGGAGCCATGTGTTCAAATCTTCAGATTAAAGTTCAGGAAATATAAAAACAACGGCTGCAAATAATCATCTGGCGTGACGACAGAAAGACAAGGTACTTTATTTTCACACGTAAACGTAGATAGAAAATCAGAAGAGCATCGCAATGCTAATCTTAGCACGAAGCTAAATAGAACACAACCGTTTTACATCGAATCAAAATTAACTCTGCTGAAAACAAAACATTACTATGAGTTGCAATTCTATGAATACAAAACTATTCAAAATACAATTACATTTGGCTGACATCTAGGGGCGAAAGAATAAACTAAATACTTTCAAACAAAGTGAATAAATCATAATGAAATTGCAGATAATCCTATTTTTATATATATATTATTTTTGAAGGAGAATAAAATTCCTAATCTTATTCCTGTAAATAGTGTTATTAAAATAATATATTTGAAATTATTAGGAAAAAATAATATTTGTTCTGGGTTTATTATTCATAATAATATTGAGCCTAATGAAATTGCTATGGGTGTCATTAAAAAAATTGGAACATTTCTATATAAAGATGAGTGGTTGTTTAAATCTGGTTTAGGTTTAATTGTTCTATTGTTAGATAAATTTATTATTCGAAATGAATATGATGCTGTTATTAAGATGGATGAAATTATTATTAAAGTTAATAAACATTCTAATTTTGACGAAATTATTTCTTCAATAATTATATCCTTTGAAAAGAATCCTGACGTAAAAGGGAGACCTATTAAAGCTGCGTTTGTAATTCCTAAAATAATTGTAATCATTGGAATTGTTCAGTCATTTATTCTTATTATTCGTATATCTTGGTATGATGATTCATGAATTATTATTCCAGCACATAAGAATATTAATGATTTAAAGAAAGCATGGATGGATATATATGGAATGGATGGATTATATGGAAATAAGCTAAATGAATTGATTCGATTGAAATAGCAAATATTATTATGGTCTAAAGCAATAATTTTTTTCAAATCTTGTTGTCAATTAGCGGATATTCCAGCGTATATAGCTGTTATTGAAGAGATAATTATTAAAATTAGTAGAATGAAAGGATGAGGATTGTTTAAAACTCGAATTATTAAAAAGATTCCTGCGGTTACTAAAGTTGATGAATGAACTAAAGCTGAAATAGGAGTAGGAGCGGATATAGCTATAGGAAGTCAAGCTGAAAATGGAAATTGGGCTCTTTTTGTACATCCTGCTAATATTAATATTAATAATATAATAGTTGGGAATGTTTCGTTTATGTTAAGTTCTCATATTGAATGAAATATTATTATTCTTATTGATAATAAAATCACCGATACGATTTCTAAGTAAGCCTGAAGAGGAGTTATCTTGATAGTAAATTACTAAAATGTAAGAAGATATTCCTAATATAACTCAACCTAATAATATTAAAAATATATTGTTTCTTAAGATTAAAATTCTTATAGATAAAACAAATATAAGTAGTATTAATAGAAATTTAATATGTTCTTTTTTTCTAATATAATATATTCTAAATATAATAATTATGCTGGAAATCATTAAAACTGTGCTTAAAAATATGCATGAATTAATCTGAATGGTATGTTAATAAATTGGTTATTAATTAATGGGATTGAAATATAAATGAATGTATTATGAAATATTATAAAGATTCTTATTATTAATCTAATTAGTGAAATTATTATAATTAATATAGAAATTAATATTATTAATGAATTTTATAATTCCACAAATTATTGTTTTATTTAAACTAGATTTTTAATTTATTAATATATCTATTTTAATTAAAACTAAAATTAATGGGATAATATGAATAAATAAGGAAATGAATCTTTTTATATTAGTTTGTATTGATGGTATTATTTCATTTTTATTATGAGATAAATTAAGGAATATTATTATGGAAAATGAAGTTACTATAATTGAAATTGCAAAGATGAAGATTATTGTAATGTTATTTCATAAAATTATTCTTGATATAATGAAGATTTCTCTAATTGTATTAATTGTTGGAGGTGCTGAAATATTTACAGCTATAAATATAAACCATTGTAATTAATCCTTTAAAACATGATATGTTTTGTGAATGGTACTTGAAATATAAATCATTTGTTAAGAAGAAAAGTGCTGAAGATGATAATCCATGTGCTACTATTATTAGTAATGCTCCTATTAAACCAATATGATTTATAGAAAATATTTCTATTAAAACAAATCCTATATGGGCTACTGAAGAATAAGCGATTAGAGATTTTAAATCTTTTTGTCGAATACAATTTAATCTTGTGGATATGGCTCCGATTAATCTAATTCTAATAATTCAATTATTTAATTTATTAATTTTTGAAATACATAAAGGTAAACGAATTAATCCATAACCTCCTAATTTTAGTAATACAGCTGCTAAAATTATTGAACCTTCTAAAGGAGCTTCTACATGGGCTTTTGGTAATCATAAATGGAATAATAGGTATTTTTGCTAGGAAGGCTAATGTAAATAATAAAATTATATTCAGTTTTATTGTTAAGATAAAAGGTATTAAAAATGATTGATTATGTCTAATTAAAATAATATTGATTGTAAAGGTAATGATGCTGAAATAGTATAAATTATTAGGTAAATTCTTGCTTGTAATCGTTCAGGTTGTTTTCCTGATTTTATAATAAGTATTATTGTAGGAATTAAAACTAATTCGAATATAATGTAAAATATGATGTTTGTTAACGAAATTAATAAAAGTTCTAGTCTTAAAAGTATAATAATAATGTTTTTTCGTCATCAACATATTCTTATAATTCTTAAACACAATATTATTAATATTAATTTAATAAATAGAGTTTTCTGCATCTAAAGTAGATATTTTATATAAATTATTTAGAACTTTTGACAATATTAATTTTTTTATATGGAATTTTATTTGTGATTAGTTTACAGCCAGTATTTATAGTAAGAAGATTGATTTTAATTACCTTTTTTTATTCGTTTTTTATTTATAAAGATATTGGGACTTATTGATTTAGATATATATTATTAATAGTAATATTAAGAGGAGTATTAGTAGTTTTTACTTATATAGTAACTTTGATTCCTAATGAAAGTTTTGAAATTTATAATTTAATTATAGTTTTTATATTAATATTTATATTAATAGTAGAATATAAATTTGATTTTTTAAAAGATATGGGTTTTGTAACTGTAAATTTATGAATAACTTATTTAGGGGTATTTAGTTTATTCTTAGTAAGATTTTTATTAATTTTTATATTGTTAGTTATTTTTTTAAGAAATATAAATGTTGGAGCTCTCCGAATTAAGTAAATAATGTGCCTGATTAAGGCCGGGTGCAAGTTGAGACGCAGCTTGGTGAGGTGAGGTGAAGAAGGGAAGCAGGATTCAATCAACTGCGCGCAGGGAGAGCGAAAATTGGGAAGCAGTTCTATCTCAACTGCGTGCCAATGAGGGTGTTTAAACGAAAATGTGCGCGATGGCAATGTATATACAATCATAACTAAGTTCGGAATCTGAGTCCGATGAATTCGAAGACCAAGTAATTTCAACATTACTTCGTGAAAAGCTTCCGAAAAGCAATTATCTAAATAAAAGAAAGACGCACGGAGAATTAATTCTCAAGAATGAATTTTCTAATGAACTAAAACTTTTACGGCAATTTTGAAAATTTAAAAGATTAAGTACTTTCAATTTAGTTTACAAGCATTATCATTAATTGTATATATACAGTTCATACGAACCTACCTACCAAAAAAAAAAAAACATATTTTAATTTGCAGAAAAAAATTTTCAGAAAAGTTCGGGAAGGTATAACTATCATACAATACACTCAAGGAAATAAAAGCAATCACGATTCAAGTAACACATTTCATGAACAAGATGTAAGCATATGAAAGGGTAATAAACACATTGCAAGACGTAAATACCATGGAATGCTAAAAACAAAGATACCACAGTAATGCGTGATTACATACATAATTGCAATAAATATTTTTGAGAAAGAACACATCACATTTTACAAGTGCACAAAAAAAGGACACTTAAATTAAGGCAAGTGAAAAGTACACATTTCAGATACAATTGAATGACAATACTACTCTTAAATTATGAGTGTGGCCACACTCCCCCCGAAAAAATATTGCAAAAAGTATCACACAAACGAAATCAAAAGTATGTAAGATTGAAAATTTATATGTGCATGTGGTTATCTAGAGTAAGAGTGGACAGGTTCCATTTTAAAACTGGGGCTTACGGAAATAAAAACTGCCGTGACTGGGGGCTAAGATACACACTTACTAACTCATAACATATTCTTCATAACTCTAAGGCAAATTACAGTTTCACCCCTCCGAAACGGTAGTAGGGCTGCTCGAGGAATCCAAATACATTACGATTAGCAAAAATGTACCCTCGCGGGGACCGTTACTCTCTCCCTCTAAGACAACCACATACATACACAGAAATATATACAAGATAACATTTTTTTGCTTTTAAAAACAACCAAACACCTTGCAAAAGGGTATAAAATACACAAAAGTGCCAGAACACATTTGGACTTACAACTTAAATACAAAGTCCAGAAATTTTTTAAGTTCAAGTTTGGTCACTGCTTTAGTAAAGCAGTCAGCAAGGTATGTATATACTTTAAATTAAATAGATTATCATTAATCAAATTTCTAATAAAATGTAATTTAACTGATATATGTTTTGTTTTCTATGGGGGATTTACAAAAACTGTTAGTTCTATGAGAACCTTCTTTCTCCCACATAATTTGGGAGGGGTTCGCTTAAGTGTTTTACAGTTGCAATGTGTTTATACATTCTGAATAAACTTTTAAAGTTAGTGGAGAAGTCTCTGTCTCTCAAATGATTGATAATGAAGCTAAGAGAAACAGCATTCATGCTCTTAAAGGAATGATGGTGGGGCAGTACAGGAAGCCAAAATTGAGATAGCCATAAGATACAACATGTAGAATATGAGGCCAGTATCAACAGAGGTTTTCATCTCAAGACAGATTTGTATGGATTTAAAGAATATCTTAAGATGAAATAAAAGATTTAGATAATTTACCAAAGTAGGTTTATCTGTCAAGAGTGCCAACCATTTCTTATCCATTAAAAAATAAATGTGCTCTTAGTCACTTTATAATTAAGATAGGTTAGATAGGCTGAAGCTACTGATAACAATCATCAGTAGCTTCAGGAGGATAGAGGGTCATCATGACTGGAAGACCCTCTATCCTCCACATCCTGCTCAACATCTGATTCGTCAATTTCTGACTCAGTGTCGCTCTCGACATCTATGAAATCAGGGTTTGGTACAATAGGGTCCAGTACGCGACCACTGGGCTCCACAAACCTAACATTAATGGTCTCAACGACCTTATGTTCCTCCGGTATCCAGATACTGTACCCTTTGGTTGTTGGACCCCCTTAGCTGTTTGGGGGTCCCAACAAAAGCAGTGCTTCCAAAACATTTTAAATGTTTCACTGAGGGAGATTTACCTCCAAAAATATCAAAAGGTGTTTTTTACCTGGTTGTGATGGCAAACTCTGTTCCAGGTGTATGTGAAACATAAAACTGCCTCGTCCCAAAATGACTTTTTCAAAGAACTATCCTCTAGGAGGGCTCTTACCCCGTCTACGGCTGTGAAGTTGAACTCTCACTTACCCCATTTTGTTCAGGGGGTATTGGTCCTCTCTGCTCGTATACCTTGGTCTTCTAGGTAATCTTCGAACTGTTGGTGACAAAATTCCAACCCTTGGTCAGTTCTTACATTAATCACCTTTTTACCGGTGAAACTCTCGGCCCTCTTTTGCCATTTCTTAAAATCAAAGACCTCTGTTTTTTCTTTGAGGGGAAAAACCGTTACCTTACGCGAGTGGTCATCTATAATACCAAGAAAGTACTTGTGCCTTCCCTTAGATTTCTCTGGCATTGCACACAGATCCATGTGCACTAGCTCTAGAGATTTATTTGACCTAATCTTTGCAATAGGTTTGAACGAGACACGTTTAGATTTTGCTACTTGACAAGGCTCGTACTTCATATCCTCAGTATTTTTAAACTTTGGTAAACCTCGCACACAGTTTTCCTTACTAGTTTTAACAATTTATTTGCTATTTATGTGGCTGAACCTACGATGCCACTTACTGAGAGAATTGTCAATAGTACTCAAGACCTCGGGGGATTCGGCCTTCTTAGGGTACTGGGGGTACATGTAGTACAACCCCTGATGTTTCTTTGCACAGAAAATTAATCGGCCATCTTTACCAAGAACTCTAATATGACCATTCTTACCCTCAAATGTAGTCCCATTTCCTTCTATCAGAAACCCTGCTATTAAATTACGTTGAAGTCTTGGCGAATAAAGGATATTCGACAGAGTTACATCTTCTTGCCTATTTTTATATCTGAAAAACATTTTGATTTTCCCTATCCCTTCGATAGGACAGTCAATACCATCAATGGCCACAGCCATAGAGGTTCCGGACTTTTTCTTATAGTTGACAAAAAGGGACCTATTGCAACAGAAGTGGGAACTAGCCGCGGTGTCAAAAACCCAGGCTGTTTTCCTATCACTACTACGCCCAGGGAAGCCTCGACAATAAAATTACTCTGTGTTCTCTTTCTTAAAAACTTTCTGCGGGTATTTGACTTTTGTACCGCTTCAGGTGGTTTGACAAATTTGGGTGTCCTCGACTAGTTAACTGTGTTGACCCTACAATTCTTGAGAAGATGACCTTTCTTGCCACACCAAAAACATTTGCGATCTTCAAAAGTTCTTAAATTTGTTTTTCGGGCAGCCTCAAGTACAACTGCCTCTTGGTCACCTTGAGCCTGTAACAGACGAGACTCTTCGGCCAAAAGTTCACTCAAAACTTTATCAGATGTGAATTGGGGGTCTGGGTATCTATAGATCGTCTGAACTATGCCAGCAAACTCGGTCGGGAGATGTCTGATAAGCTGGAAAGCAACAAACCAGTCGTCAATAGGCTTGCCGGCATCATTTAATTGATTAACAATGCCAGTCAAACGGGCGGCAAAAAGGCCTATGTTTTCAGACTCATTGGGCCTACATTTAAAAAAAACATCAGTTAGCCCAATGATTCAGGCACGAGAGTCCGGTCTAAAGGGAGTTTCAAGCCTGTTCCATGCCTTGCAAGCATCATTGATACCTGTCAGAAGGGCTCTATAGGGTTTTGTAATAGTTAGATAAATTACACTAAAAGCTTTTGCTTTCCTAGCCTCAAAATCCCTAACTTCTTTAAGATCAGGAACTTGATCCTTAACCACCTCTGGTTTAATTTCTGTTTTATTTACTTCTCTCCAACAGTTTTTACTCATTAGCAACACTTTTACATCATTTGCCCACGTGGCATAATTGTCCGCCCCCAATGGATCTATCATCATAGGATCCATCTTTGATAATTGTAAAGGAGAGCAGCACAAAACAAAACAAAATTTACAGACCTGGCCCGCCGTCGAAGCACATCATAATTACAGCTGACGATGAAAAAAATGCACAGTCAGTTGTTCAGCATACTGTTGCTAAGAAGTCAGTTCACTGGATCCACGCTAGACACGTACTGTACCGGAAACACAGAATGGCCATCACTGGAGCTACTTCCACAGGAGTCAGGCAGCTTACTTCAATTACACCACACACCCGAGTGCATGTCTGGGCCCATAACCAAGTGTCACGCAGAGTGACAATATAAGAGCACGCACTGGTCTGGCATGAGGTGTGTTTAGAAATCAGCAAGACTTAAGTTAAAATAATTACGTTTATTCGAAACTTCAATAAACATTTAAAAATATTAAAAGCAATAACTTAAAACATTTGTATATCAAAACAATCTCACACACAGACTTCTAACATACGAATCTCACTAGCTTGCGAGTTCAACTGTGTCTGCTGCTAACAAAAACGAAACACAACATTTCTCATATGTACGACGTCAAAGTTGCTGTGACGCCATTACTTCTTAGATAATAAGTGCTACATCAGTCTAAAACGATAGCATGAATGTCGGAAAGTAATACAAGTAAATGATCTAATAAACTGAAGTTTAGATAGCCCTTTTAAGGTTCATTTTCCTAACATATATTTATTTTTTTGGCATTAATTGCATAGATTGACCGTTGTATTTAATTTGAATGTACTCCGTAGCGAATTTCGGGTTTTCAGCTAGTTCTTCTATATATAATGTACCAAATTGTTAAAACTATATCTGTTAAAACTATAAACGATTATATACTATTATAAAACTATAAACGATTATAAAACTATAAATGACTACTATTGTTAAAACTATAAACGATTGGGTGATAAAGGAGAAATAATAAAATACTTTCCGTGGACTTCCAACTTCCTTCAAGGCCATGATACCCCACTTCTTGGATAATGCAAATTCTTTTTCCTTCTGCACCACGACGACAACAAGAGCAGCAGTGGTTCTTAGGATGGTGGACATTACACAGTGATTTTTGAAATTACCTCAGATATATGAAATTTCTGAATTGGTTTGAGGGCAGTTCATTTTAGTGTATATACATATTAGTGTTAATGGGAGTGATGAAACTGGAAAATGTAAGACTTGAAACGGTTACAAATTTCATCAATATATGATTCTTGATGCATAGCAAATAAGTTTTCTTCTTCAACACACTCAACACCCAATAATTTTCGTGTTTTACCCAGGATCTTTAAATCAAAATTAGACTGTAATTTATTAAATGCCTTATCTATAATTTTAGGGTTCTGTCCAAAGATTACTAAGTCGTCTACATATATATATATATATAAGGAAAACAAGCTTCGATATAAAAATGTAGACACAGTTGCAACTCTTTAAGTTTATCAAAGCCTATGGAAAGTAATACTTTATGAATTTCAAAATACCAAGCTCTTCGCTTTAGTGTAAACCATAAATGGTCTTTTGTAGCTTACACACCAAGTTTTCCTTGCCTGGTTCAACAAAACCTGGTGGCTGGGTCATAAAAATATCTTCCTCCAAGGGAGCGTAGAGGTATGCACTTGTAATGTCACATTGTACATGCGACCATTTTTGAGAAACTACTAGTAGGGAGAAAAAGAAACAGACTAAGCTAAAATTTATAACAGGACTAAATGTCTCGTCATAGCTCTCTCCCCGTACTTGCTTAAAACCTTGGGCGATTTCCAAATTCTTAACATGTTTCCTATTATACATTCTGAATAAACTTTTAAAGTTAGTGGAGAAGTCTCTGTCTCTCAAATGATTGATAATGAAGCTAAGAGAAACAGCATTCATGCTCTTAAAGGAATGATGGTGGGGCAGTACAGGAAGCCAAAATTGAGATAGCCATAAGATAAAACATGTAGAATATGAGGCCAGTATCAACAGAGGTTTTCATCTCAAGACAGATTTGTATGGATTTAAAGAATATCTTAAGATGAAATAAAAGATTTAGATAATTTACCAAAGTAGGTTTATCTGTCAAGAGTGCCAACCATTTCTTATCCATTAAAAAATAAATGTGCTCTTAGTCACTTTATAATTAAGATAGGTTAGATAGGCTGAAGCTACTGATAACAATCATCAGTAGCTTCAGGAGGATAGAGGGTCATCATGACTGGAAGACCCTCTATCCTCCACATCCTGCTCAACATCTGATTCGTCAATTTCTGACTCAGTGTCGCTCTCGACATCTATGAAATCAGGGTTTGGTACAATAGGGTCCAGTACGCGACCACTGGGCTCCACAAACCTAACATTAATGGTCTCAACGACCTTATGTTCCTCCGGTATCCAGATACTGTACCCTTTGGTTGTTGGACCCCCTTAGCTGTTTGGGGGTCCCAACAAAAGCAGTGCTTCCAAAACATTTTAAATGTTTCACTGAGGGAGATTTACCTCCAAAAATATCAAAAGGTGTTTTTTACCTGGTTGTGATGGCAAACTCTGTTCCAGGTGTATGTGAAACATAAAACTGCCTCGTCCCAAAATGACTTTTTCAAAGAACTATCCTCTAGGAGGGCTCTTACCCCGTCTACGGCTGTGAAGTTGAACTCTCACTTACCCCATTTTGTTCAGGGGGTATTGGTCCTCTCTGCTCGTATACCTTGGTCTTCTAGGTAATCTTCGAACTGTTGGTGACAAAATTCCAACCCTTGGTCAGTTCTTACATTAATCACCTTTTTACCGGTGAAACTCTCGGCCCTCTTTTGCCATTTCTTAAAAACATCGAAGACCTCTGTTTTTTCTTTGAGGGGAAAAACCGTTACCTTACGCGAGTGGTCATCTATAATACCAAGAAAGTACTTGTGCCCTCCCTTAGATTTCTCTGGCATTGCACACAGATCCATGTGCACTAGCTCTAGAGATTTATTTGACCTAATCTTTGCAATAGGTTTGAACGAGACACGTTTAGATTTTGCTACTTGACAAGGCTCGTACTTCATATCCTCAGTATTTTTAAACTTTGGTAAACCTCGCACACAGTTTTCCTTACTAGTTTTAACAATTTATTTGCTATTTATGTGGCTGAACCTACGATGCCACTTACTGAGAGAATTGTCAATAGTACTCAAGACCTCGGGGGATTCGGCCTTCTTAGGGTACTGGGGGTACACGTAGTACAACCCCTGATGTTTCTTTGCACAGAAAATTAATCGGCCATCTTTACCAAGAACTCTAATATGACCATTCTTACCCTCAAATGTAGTCCCATTTCCTTCTATCAGAAACCCTGCTATTAAATTACGTTGAAGTCTTGGCGAATAAAGGATATTCGACAGAGTTACATCTTCTTGCCTATTTTTATATCTGAAAAACATTTTGATTTTCCCTATCCCTTCGATAGGACAGTCAATACCATCAATGGCCACAGCCATAGAGGTTCCGGACTTTTTCTTATAGTTGACAAAAAGGGACCTATTGCAACAGAAGTGGGAACTAGCCGCGGTGTCAAAAACCCAGGCTGTTTTCCTATCACTACTACGCCCAGGGAAGCCTCGACAATAAAATTACTCTGTGTTCTCTTTCTTAAAAACTTTCTGCGGGTATTTGACTTTTGTACCGCTTCAGGTGGTTTGACAAATTTGGGTGTCCTCGACTAGTTAACTGTGTTGACCCTACAATTCTTGAGAAGATGACCTTTCTTGCCACACCAAAAACATTTGCGATCTTCAAAAGTTCTTAAATTTGTTTTTCGGGCAGCCTCAAGTACAACTGCCTCTTGGTCACCTTGAGCCTGTAACAGACGAGACTCTTCGGCCAAAAGTTCACTCAAAACTTTATCAGATGTGAATTGGGGGTCTGGGTATCTATAGGTCGTCTGAACTATGCAAGCAAACTCGGTCGGGAGATGTCTGATAAGCTGGAAAGCAACAAACCAGTCGTCAATAGGCTTGCCGGCATCATTTAATTGATTAACAATGCCAGTCAAACGGGCGGCAAAAAGGCCTATGTTTTCAGACTCATTGGGCCTACATTTAAAAAAAACATCAGTTATCCCAATGATTCAGGCACGAGAGTCCGGTCTAAAGGGAGTTTCAAGCCTGTTCCATGCCTTGCAAGCATCATTGATACCTGTCAGAAGGGCTCTATAGGGTTTTGTAATCGTTAGATAAATTACACTAAAAGCTTTTGCTTTCCTAGCCTCAAAATCCCTAACTTCTTTAAGATCAGGAACTTGATCCTTAACCACCTCTGGTTTAATTTCTGTTTTATTTACTTCTCTCCAACAGTTTTTACTCATTAGCAACACTTTTACATCATTTGCCCACGTGGCATAATTGTCCGCCCCCAATGGATCTATCATCATAGGATCCATCTTTGATAATTGTAAAGGAGAGCAGCACAAAACAAAACAAAATTTACAGACCTGGCCCGCCGTCGAAGCACATCATAATTACAGCTGACGATGAAAAAAATGCACAGTCAGTTGTTCAGCATACTGTTGCTAAGAAGTCAGTTCACTGGATCCACGCTAGACACGTACTGTACCGGAAACACAGAATGGCCATCACTGGAGCTACTTCCACAGGAGTCAGGCAGCTTACTTCAATTACACCACACACCCGAGTGCATGTCTGGGCCCATAACCAAGTGTCACGCAGAGTGACAATATAAGAGCACGCACTGGTCTGGCATGAGGTGTGTTTAGAAATCAGCAAGACTTAAGTTAAAATAATTACGTTTATTCGAAACTTCAATAAACATTTAAAAATATTAAAAGCAATAACTTAAAACATTTGTATATCAAAACAATCTCACACACAGACTTCTAACATACGAATCTCACTAGCTTGCGAGTTCAACTGTGTCTGCTGCTAACAAAAACGAAACACAACATTTCTCATATGTACGACGTCAAAGTTGCTGTGACGCCATTACTTCTTAGATAATAAGTGCTACATCAGTCTAAAACGATAGCATGAATGTCGGAAAGTAATACAAGTAAATGATCTAATAAACTGAAGTTTAGATAGCCCTTTTAAGGTTCATTTTCCTAACATATATTTATTTTTTTTGGCATTAATTGCATAGATTGACCGTTGTATTTAATTTGAATGTACTCCGTAGCGAATTTCGGGTTTTCAGCTAGTTCTTCTATATATAATGTACCAAATTGTTAAAACTATATCTGTTAAAACTATAAACGATTATATACTATTATAAAACTATAAACGATTATAAAACTATAAATGACTACTATTGTTAAAACTATAAACGATTGGGTGATAAAGGAGAAATAATAAAATACTTTCCGTGGACTTCCAACTTCCTTCAAGGCCATGATACCCCACTTCTTGGATAATGCAAATTCTTTTTCCTTCTGCACCACGACGACAACAAGAGCAGCAGTGGTTCTTAGGATGGTGGACATTACACAGTGATTTTTGAAATTACCTCAGATATATGAAATTTCTGAATTGGTTTGAGGGCAGTTCATTTTAGTGTATATACATATTAGTGTTAATGGGAGTGATGAAACTGGAAAATGTAAGACTTGAAACGGTTACAAATTTCATCAATATATGATTCTTGATGCATAGCAAATAAGTTTTCTTCTTCAACACACTCAACACCCAATAATTTTCGTGTTTTACCCAGGATCTTTAAATCAAAATTAGACTGTAATTTATTAAATGCCTTATCTATAATTTTAGGGTTCTGTCCAAAGATTACTAAGTCGTCTACATATATATATATATATAAGGAAAACAAGCTTCGATATAAAAATGTAGACACAGTTGCAACTCTTTAAGTTTATCAAAGCCTATGGAAAGTAATACTTTATGAATTTCAAAATACCAAGCTCTTCGCTTTAGTGTAAACCATAAATGGTCTTTTGTAGCTTACACACCAAGTTTTCCTTGCCTGGTTCAACAAAACCTGGTGGCTGGGTCATAAAAATATCTTCCTCCAAGGGCGCGTAGAGGTATGCACTTGTAATGTCACATTGTACATGCGACCATTTTTGAGAAACTACTAGTAGGGAGAAAAAGAAACAGACTAAGCTAAAATTTATAACAGGACTAAATGTCTCGTCATAGCTCTCTCCCCGTACTTGCTTAAAACCTTGGGCGATTTCCAAATTCTTAACATGTTTCCTATTATACATTCTGAATAAACTTTTAAAGTTAGTGGAGAAGTCTCTGTCTCTCAAATGATTGATAATGAAGCTAAGAGAAACAGCATTCATGCTCTTAAAGGAATGATGGTGGGGCAGTACAGGAAGCCAAAATTGAGATAGCCATAAGATACAACATGTAGAATATGAGGCCAGTATCAACAGAGGTTTTCATCTCAAGACAGATTTGTATGGATTTAAAGAATATCTTAAGATGAAATAAAAGATTTAGATAATTTACCAAAGTAGGTTTATCTGTCAAGAGTGCCAACCATTTCTTATCCATTAAAAAATAAATGTGCTCTTAGTCACTTTATAATTAAGATAGGTTAGATAGGCTGAAGCTACTGATAACAATCATCAGTAGCTTCAGGAGGATAGAGGGTCATCATGACTGGAAGACCCTCTATCCTCCACATCCTGCTCAACATCTGATTCGTCAATTTCTGACTCAGTGTCGCTCTCGACATCTATGAAATCAGGGTTTGGTACAATAGGGTCCAGTACGCGACCACTGGGCTCCACAAACCTAACATTAATGGTCTCAACGACCTTATGTTCCTCCGGTATCCAGATACTGTACCCTTTGGTTGTTGGACCCCCTTAGCTGTTTGGGGGTCCCAACAAAAGCAGTGCTTCCAAAACATTTTAAATGTTTCACTGAGGGAGATTTACCTCCAAAAATATCAAAAGGTGTTTTTTACCTGGTTGTGATGGCAAACTCTGTTCCAGGTGTATGTGAAACATAAAACTGCCTCGTCCCAAAATGACTTTTTCAAAGAACTATCCTCTAGGAGGGCTCTTACCCCGTCTACGGCTGTGAAGTTGAACTCTCACTTACCCCATTTTGTTCAGGGGGTATTGGTCCTCTCTGCTCGTATACCTTGGTCTTCTAGGTAATCTTCGAACTGTTGGTGACAAAATTCCAACCCTTGGTCAGTTCTTACATTAATCACCTTTTTACCGGTGAAACTCTCGGCCCTCTTTTGCCATTTCTTAAAAACATCAAAGACCTCTGTTTTTTCTTTGAGGGGAAAAACCGTTACCTTACGCGAGTGGTCATCTATAATACCAAGAAAGTACTTGTGCCCTCCCTTAGATTTCTCTGGCATTGCACACAGATCCATGTGCACTAGCTCTAGAGATTTATTTGACCTAATCTTTGCAATAGGTTTGAACGAGACACGTTTAGATTTTGCTACTTGACAAGGCTCGTACTTCATATCCTCAGTATTTTTAAACTTTGGTAAACCTCGCACACAGTTTTCCTTACTAGTTTTAACAATTTATTTGCTATTTATGTGGCTGAACCTACGATGCCACTTACTGAGAGAATTGTCAATAGTACTCAAGACCTCGGGGGATTCGGCCTTCTTAGGGTACTGGGGGTACACGTAGTACAACCCCTGATGTTTCTTTGCACAGAAAATTAATCGGCCATCTTTACCAAGAACTCTAATATGACCATTCTTACCCTCAAATGTAGTCCCATTTCCTTCTATCAGAAACCCTGCTATTAAATTACGTTGAAGTCTTGGCGAATAAAGGATATTCGACAGAGTTACATCTTCTTGCCTATTTTTATATCTGAAAAACATTTTGATTTTCCCTATCCCTTCGATAGGACAGTCAATACCATCAATGGCCACAGCCATAGAGGTTCCGGACTTTTTCTTATAGTTGACAAAAAGGGACCTATTGCAACAGAAGTGGGAACTAGCCGCGGTGTCAAAAACCCAGGCTGTTTTCCTATCACTACTACGCCCAGGGAAGCCTCGACAATAAAATTACTCTGTGTTCTCTTTCTTAAAAACTTTCTGCGGGTATTTGACTTTTGTACCGCTTCAGGTGGTTTGACAAATTTGGGTGTCCTCGACTAGTTAACTGTGTTGACCCTACAATTCTTGAGAAGATGACCTTTCTTGCCACACCAAAAACATTTGCGATCTTCAAAAGTTCTTAAATTTGTTTTTCGGGCAGCCTCAAGTACAACTGCCTCTTGGTCACCTTGAGCCTGTAACAGACGAGACTCTTCGGCCAAAAGTTCACTCAAAACTTTATCAGATGTGAATTGGGGGTCTGGGTATCTATAGATCGTCTGAACTATGCCAGCAAACTCGGTCGGGAGATGTCTGATAAGCTGGAAAGCAACAAACCAGTCGTCAATAGGCTTGCCGGCATCATTTAATTGATTAACAATGCCAGTCAAACGGGCGGCAAAAAGGCCTATGTTTTCAGACTCATTGGGCCTACATTTAAAAAAAACATCAGTTAGCCCAATGATTCAGGCACGAGAGTCCGGTCTAAAGGGAGTTTCAAGCCTGTTCCATGCCTTGCAAGCATCATTGATACCTGTCAGAAGGGCTCTATAGGGTTTTGTAATAGTTAGATAAATTACACTAAAAGCTTTTGCTTTCCTAGCCTCAAAATCCCTAACTTCTTTAAGATCAGGAACTTGATCCTTAACCACCTCTGGTTTAATTTCTGTTTTATTTACTTCTCTCCAACAGTTTTTACTCATTAGCAACACTTTTACATCATTTGCCCACGTGGCATAATTGTCCGCCCCCAATGGATCTATCATCATAGGATCCATCTTTGATAATTGTAAAGGAGAGCAGCACAAAACAAAACAAAATTTACAGACCTGGCCCGCCGTCGAAGCACATCATAATTACAGCTGACGATGAAAAAAATGCACAGTCAGTTGTTCAGCATACTGTTGCTAAGAAGTCAGTTCACTGGATCCACGCTAGACACGTACTGTACCGGAAACACAGAATGGCCATCACTGGAGCTACTTCCACAGGAGTCAGGCAGCTTACTTCAATTACACCACACACCCGAGTGCATGTCTGGGCCCATAACCAAGTGTCACGCAGAGTGACAATATAAGAGCACGCACTGGTCTGGCATGAGGTGTGTTTAGAAATCAGCAAGACTTAAGTTAAAATAATTACGTTTATTCGAAACTTCAATAAACATTTAAAAATATTAAAAGCAATAACTTAAAACATTTGTATATCAAAACAATCTCACACACAGACTTCTAACATACGAATCTCACTAGCTTGCGAGTTCAACTGTGTCTGCTGCTAACAAAAACGAAACACAACATTTCTCATATGTACGACGTCAAAGTTGCTGTGACGCCATTACTTCTTAGATAATAAGTGCTACATCAGTCTAAAACGATAGCATGAATGTCGGAAAGTAATACAAGTAAATGATCTAATAAACTGAAGTTTAGATAGCCCTTTTAAGGTTCATTTTCCTAACATATATTTATTTTTTTGGCATTAATTGCATAGATTGACCGTTGTATTCAATTTGAATGTACTCCGTAGCGAATTTCGGGTTTTCAGCTAGTTCTTCTATATATAATGTACCAAATTGTTAAAACTATATCTGTTAAAACTATAAACGATTATATACTATTATAAAACTATAAACGATTATAAAACTATAAATGACTACTATTGTTAAAACTATAAACGATTGGGTGATAAAGGAGAAATAATAAAATACTTTCCGTGGACTTCCAACTTCCTTCAAGGCCATGATACCCCACTTCTTGGATAATGCAAATTCTTTTTCCTTCTGCACCACGACGACAACAAGAGCAGCAGTGGTTCTTAGGATGGTGGACATTACACAGTGATTTTTGAAATTACCTCAGATATATGAAATTTCTGAATTGGTTTGAGGGCAGTTCATTTTAGTGTATATACATATTAGTGTTAATGGGAGTGATGAAACTGGAAAATGTAAGACTTGAAACGGTTACAAATTTCATCAATATATGATTCTTGATGCATAGCAAATAAGTTTTCTTCTTCAACACACTCAACACCCAATAATTTTCGTGTTTTACCCAGGATCTTTAAATCAAAATTAGACTGTAATTTATTAAATGCCTTATCTATAATTTTAGGGTTCTGTCCAAAGATTACTAAGTCGTCTACATATATATATATATATAAGGAAAACAAGCTTCGATATAAAAATGTAGACACAGTTGCAACTCTTTAAGTTTATCAAAGCCTATGGAAAGTAATACTTTATGAATTTCAAAATACCAAGCTCTTCGCTTTAGTGTAAACCATAAATGGTCTTTTGTAGCTTACACACCAAGTTTTCCTTGCCTGGTTCAACAAAACCTGGTGGCTGGGTCATAAAAATATCTTCCTCCAAGGGCGCATAGAGGTATGCACTTGTAATGTCACATTGTACATGCGACCATTTTTGAGAAACTACAAGTAGGGAGAAAAAGAAACAGACTAAGCTAAAATTTATAACAGGACTAAATGTCTCGTCATAGCTCTCTCCCCGTACTTGCTTAAAACCTTGGGCGATTTCCAAATTCTTAACATGTTTCCTATTATACATTCTGAATAAACTTTTAAAGTTAGTGGAGAAGTCTCTGTCTCTCAAATGATTGATAATGAAGCTAAGAGAAACAGCATTCATGCTCTTAAAGGAATGATGGTGGGGCAGTACAGGAAGCCAAAATTGAGATAGCCATAAGATACAACATGTAGAATATGAGGCCAGTATCAACAGAGGTTTTCATCTCAAGACAGATTTGTATGGATTTAAAGAATATCTTAAGATGAAATAAAAGATTTAGATAATTTACCAAAGTAGGTTTATCTGTCAAGAGTGCCAACCATTTCTTATCCATTAAAAAATAAATGTGCTCTTAGTCACTTTATAATTAAGATAGGTTAGATAGGCTGAAGCTACTGATAACAATCATCAGTAGCTTCAGGAGGATAGAGGGTCATCATGACTGGAAGACCCTCTATCCTCCACATCCTGCTCAACATCTGATTCGTCAATTTCTGACTCAGTGTCGCTCTCGACATCTATGAAATCAGGGTTTGGTACAATAGGGTCCAGTACGCGACCACTGGGCTCCACAAACCTAACATTAATGGTCTCAACGACCTTATGTTCCTCCGGTATCCAGATACTGTACCCTTTGGTTGTTGGACCCCCTTAGCTGTTTGGGGGTCCCAACAAAAGCAGTGCTTCCAAAACATTTTAAATGTTTCACTGAGGGAGATTTACCTCCAAAAATATCAAAAGGTGTTTTTTACCTGGTTGTGATGGCAAACTCTGTTCCAGGTGTATGTGAAACATAAAACTGCCTCGTCCCAAAATGACTTTTTCAAAGAACTATCCTCTAGGAGGGCTCTTACCCCGTCTACGGCTGTGAAGTTGAACTCTCACTTACCCCATTTTGTTCAGGGGGTATTGGTCCTCTCTGCTCGTATACCTTGGTCTTCTAGGTAATCTTCGAACTGTTGGTGACAAAATTCCAACCCTTGGTCAGTTCTTACATTAATCACCTTTTTACCGGTGAAACTCTCGGCCCTCTTTTGCCATTTCTTAAAAACATCGAAGACCTCTGTTTTTTCTTTGAGGGGAAAAACCGTTACCTTACGCGAGTGGTCATCTATAATACCAAGAAAGTACTTGTGCCCTCCCTTAGATTTCTCTGGCATTGCACACAGATCCATGTGCACTAGCTCTAGAGATTTATTTGACCTAATCTTTGCAATAGGTTTGAACGAGACACGTTTAGATTTTGCTACTTGACAAGGCTCGTACTTCATATCCTCAGTATTTTTAAACTTTGGTAAACCTCGCACACAGTTTTCCTTACTAGTTTTAACAATTTATTTGCTATTTATGTGGCTGAACCTACGATGCCACTTACTGAGAGAATTGTCAATAGTACTCAAGACCTCGGGGGATTCGGCCTTCTTAGGGTACTGGGGGTACACGTAGTACAACCCCTGATGTTTCTTTGCACAGAAAATTAATCGGCCATCTTTACCAAGAACTCTAATATGACCATTCTTACCCTCAAATGTAGTCCCATTTCCTTCTATCAGAAACCCTGCTATTAAATTACGTTGAAGTCTTGGCGAATAAAGGATATTCGACAGAGTTACATCTTCTTGCCTATTTTTATATCTGAAAAACATTTTGATTTTCCCTATCCCTTCGATAGGACAGTCAATACCATCAATGGCCACAGCCATAGAGGTTCCGGACTTTTTCTTATAGTTGACAAAAAGGGACCTATTGCAACAGAAGTGGGAACTAGCCGCGGTGTCAAAAACCCAGGCTGTTTTCCTATCACTACTACGCCCAGGGAAGCCTCGACAATAAAATTACTCTGTGTTCTCTTTCTTAAAAACTTTCTGCGGGTATTTGACTTTTGTACCGCTTCAGGTGGTTTGACAAATTTAGGTGTCCTCGACTAGTTAACTGTGTTGACCCTACAATTCTTGAGAAGATGACCTTTCTTGCCACACCAAAAACATTTGCGATCTTCAAAAGTTCTTAAATTTGTTTTTCGGGCAGCCTCAAGTACAACTGCCTCTTGGTCACCTTGAGCCTGTAACAGACGAGACTCTTCGGCCAAAAGTTCACTCAAAACTTTATCAGATGTGAATTGGGGGTCTGGGTATCTATAGATCGTCTGAACTATGCCAGCAAACTCGGTCGGGAGATGTCTGATAAGCTGGAAAGCAACAAACCAGTCGTCAATAGGCTTGCCGGCATCATTTAATTGATTAACAATGCCAGTCAAACGGGCGGCAAAAAGGCCTATGTTTTCAGACTCATTGGGCCTACATTTAAAAAAAAACATCAGTTAGCCCAATGATTCAGGCACGAGAGTCCGGTCTAAAGGGAGTTTCAAGCCTGTTCCATGCCTTGCAAGCATCATTGATACCTGTCAGAAGGGCTCTATAGGGTTTTGTAATAGTTAGATAAATTACACTAAAAGCTTTTGCTTTCCTAGCCTCAAAATCCCTAACTTCTTTAAGATCAGGAACTTGATCCTTACCACCTCTGGTTTAATTTCTGTTTTATTTACTTCTCTCCAACAGTTTTTACATCATTTGCCCACGTGGCATAATTGTCCGCCCCCAATGGATCTATCATCATAGGATCCATCTTTGATAATTGTAAAGGAGAGCAGCACAAAACAAAACAAAATTTACAGACCTGGCCCGCCGTCGAAGCACATCATATTACAGCTGGACGATGAAAAAAATGCACAGTCAGTTGTTCAGCATACTGTTGCTAAGAAGTCAGTTCACTGGATCCACGCTAGACACGTACTGTACCGAAACACAGAATGGCCATCACTGGAGCTACTTCCACAGGAGTCAGGCAG
>CAJRAI020000327.1:0-80000 GCA_907164885.2 Dolomedes plantarius
TGTTGATATGATGACTATCAATTTGTTTATGTAAATGTTGATGCACAACCAAATCTGTTCATGATTAGTGAAAATTGATAGGTTATCACATCGTTTGTGTAGATTTCTGTTCCTATTTGTATTAGCTTCTGAAAAATGTTCAATTAGTGAGGAAAAGTTGAAGTATTTCCCAACTGTTATGATTTTGTTTATTAAAATTTGAAGAGGCTACATATCCTTCTATGCAGTGCCGACTGCCTCGGGCACTGAATTGAAATTGGTGTCAAAATGAGACAGAGTACAAATAAAGATAAAATATCAGTATTTTTATGAAATTCTATTTATTACAAACATCTGAATTTGAGATTATAAGAAATAAATTTCCAAACAGAAAAATGGAAGAACGTCTGAATGGTCTACCAATCATTTCTATAGAAAAGAAGGTATCTAAAACATTAAATTATAGGCAATTTGAACCAGTAAAGGCTCAGAGAATGATTTTGTAATTATTTTATTCCATTAGTGATACATTCATTACTTAAGAGTCTCTTCAAAAATTGAAAAGGGCACCTTTTTTAAAACTTGACTCTGGCACTATGAGGGCTCTGCTTACCCTGTAGTAAAATGTGAATTTCTAAAGAATGGAAAATTGCAATAGTGTATTCCTCAAATGAAATGGGCAGATTTGTTTAATATCATGCAGTAAACACAGCTTAAATATTTCTTCATTATTATGGATATTTATGGAATATAGAAGCCAATAATGAGTCATCAGACGATAGAGGCACATGTAAAAGATGGCAATTGTATTTGACACGCATGCTTCGTAACAAATTAAAATTGATTGATTCCATATCAGAGCAGTTTCTTTTTAAAAAATCTTTACTCCAAAATAGCAGTCATTGTATGTATCTTTTTAAAATAATAACTGAATCCTTTTTTAGTTGTCTTGTAATTTGATTTTCAGCAGCTATAAGTTTACTTTGTTTATTGGCTAAAGTAAGTACCCTTGTCTATTAACAGTTATTGTTGCAACAAAAATTGATGAACAGTGAATGCTGTTTATCTGACCCATTTTGGATATTTTATTGATATACATGTTGAATCCCTTATTTTATTTTTCATTCAACACATTTCTAGTTTCCTTTTTTTTATTTATTACTAGACTACCATCCATTACGTCATTGGGTTCATTTAGCAGTAAAATCTTGCCATTCCTTAGAGTTCACTCTGTCATTTGACATTCAGTATGAATTTGATTTGAAATTTTTAACCCCGAACGGAAATAGGTATCAAAATGAGACATTTGGAAAAATACAAAATAAAGTTAACATATATTAATAGTTTAATCTAGTTTATGATGAAATTCTTAAAATTCTGTATGTATAAAACAGTTCCGTGACCAAACTGCTGGACCTCATGGTGATTCTTCTTATAGTATAGGGGTGCCCTAAGAAAGATTTTTGAAAAATTCTTCTTAGATTTTTGTTTTTTAATTAAATTTTTAAGCTGTTTTTGCACATTTTTTTATAAAATATATATCGCAAGAAAGATCATAAAAATTCCTTTAAAATGAAATCTTTTTCGAATTTCTACCTCCATTTTCTGATTTTTGGTGAATTTCTAAAGATTAATTTTTAGAATTTAATTTATTAAATGCTGATCATGAGATTTATTTTCTTTTTGTGATAATGTTGCATCACGTGGCATAACAAAAAAATAAATTGACAGAAAAAATATTAAAATACAGTAAAAGATAAAATTTAACTACTAGAATCATTGAGAGGAAGTTAAGATTTTATTCAAATACTATATTTTATGGATATTAAATTAAACCTATATATAAACAGTTCTGTGACTGCTGGACCTAAAGGGTTTTCGATAGACGTCTGTAATTCAGATTGTGCCATAGTTTTGAAATTGCCGTAAACCGCTGGGTCTTCCATACCATAAGCTCTTTTGCGGAGGGGTTCTGAATTTAAACCATCAAAATTGTATAATGGTACTATATTACAAGTCCTAGCCCTGCATAAAAGTGTCGTGCCACACATTCCTCTAATATCCAGTGGCGCAATTTCCCCTAAAAGTATGCTTCGCCCATGAAGATAAATAAGTCTTTTGTTTCTCCCACGGTCATTTTATATAGCTGCTCACGCAGAGAAGCCTGCCCAATGAAGAAACAATATCAATTTCATTGTAATTATCCTAAAAAGTTTCCATAGCTAGTATATTTTGAACTGCTGAGAAATAAATTTTGAATGCCTATTTCCAAATGTTTTTGTAGCTCTAAAAATTCTACTAACACTATCTGTTTACTAGTAGCAGCAGCTGAATACAACTCTAGAACGATTCAATGATATACCCATCATTTCTACAGTAAAGATGGTAAGAAAAACAATAAATTATAGAGATGCAATCAATCCATTTTCTGCAATAAGGTTCGATTATTTTTATTAACATCACAAATTATTTTCAAATTATTTACTTTTCATAAGTAAATTTGGTAGAGTTCTGTCATTTTTAAAATTTACATTTTTTTAAAACAAAAATACATAATTTTCCCAAAATTTCCGTTATTTCTACTAAGTAGAGCATTTCTAGATACATTCATTACTTAGTCTCTTAAACTTTCAACACAGTAAAATGAATTTTCATTCTTCCTATTTCTATTTGTTTCATGTCAGTTTTTTTCTTTTTAAATTCATCATTGGAAAAGAACTGTCGTTTTAAATCTGATAAGACTTTTGTACAATTTTAACTGAAATGAAGGTACTATTCATTTGCCATTTGTAAATGATTTCTTAATTTGTGGAACCATTGTTTGAGCCAAAAAGGGGAAAATTCCTAAAATTCTTTGAAATTCATTGGTATTTGAATGAATGCAGGGTTTGATTTCATCTTCACTACCACATCTCAGTGTCACCTTAAAATGTGAAGCAACATATAACTTTTGGGTGCCAACAGATGAGATAAGGACAAGCATCAGGTTGTTTCCCAATAAGTTGAAGCAACACTAGAATTCACATACCTGTTTTTTGTCCAGGGAGAAGATTCAATTATTCCTGTTCCTAAAAACATGATCTTAGAGTTTGTTTGAAACCTAGGCTGCTCAGTTTATTTCCTTTGGAATGTGTGGGGGACATCTGGCTGTGGCTCACTGTTAACCTATAAAGAAAAATTGATTCATTAAATGAAACTCTACCAGCATTTAAAACGAAAAATGCCCCCATCAATCCAAGTACACAGCAACCTTAAATTTAAGCCACACTGAAATAAGTAATAATTTGCATCTAAATACAGTCGATTCTGTTACGAGAAGGGATCTATTTATTTATGCCTATACCTTGAAAGCGTAGCTGATATGTGCTGATTTGTTTTGTTCCCTACAGACGTGGCAGAACTGGAGCCCGCACCAGGCGTGAAGTCGTTTCTCTCCTTCTTTTCTCTCCTGTCTCACTTGAAAAACTACTCTCGCCCCGTAGAAACGAAGAAAAACCATGGCTTCTAATTTTCGCGACGGTTGTCTGCAGCTGCTTTTGGACTCGGTACCAAGAGGACACAAACTCATTATTTGTTTAGTAACTATGCAAATAAATCTGGTGGTTAGACTATGATCGATGCTGAGAATGGACACAGAAAGAGAGTTATTTAAGAAAAAAATATAAAAAGACTTGATTTTCAGTATGCTTGAGAGTCATGCTGTGTAAGATTGTAATTGTATGAATTGTAATGAGAATTTCGTGTAAAAGTAAAAGTTTCCTACCTGCAAAATAAGCGCATCCTTATTTCATAAGCCACATACATAAAAGTGTGACTAGTTTCAAACATAAGTACAGTCATAGGCATAGCCACAGGGGGGCACATGTCCCCCCCCGTTAATAGAAGTTTAATGTAAATCTGAAATTGTAGAACACTTTTAAGAAATTTGAGTTTTTTTCCGCTTTTTTAAACTGTGAAACAGAAGATTCCAATTATACCCCAGTCAAATAGACCCGATTTTGACGAATGCTAAAAAAAAATATGATAGTTTTGAAATTTGGTGGAGATGTTTGTTTAGGCATGCTAATGAACATACTAAAGTCCCCACCGATTAGACTTGAGCTTTCGCCGCCATCTTGGAAAATGTGTACACTTTTTTGGTTTTTTTGGAAATAACTTTAAAAATATTGATTTTATAAAAAATAATTAAATACAAAAATTAAGAGCATTAAATTATGAACAAAAATCATTCATAACATTTTTTTTATATGTCTAACAGGAACAAAGATAATTGACTTTGAAAAAGAGCGCACTATCACACCTGAGACGCGCAAGCGCGGTTCCCCATCACGGTGGTGGGGAGATACCCGCGCATGTGCATACCATAATTAGCCAAATTAGTTTTACAATAATGGGAAGGTTGTTTGTATTTTTTCAAATAACTTGGGAAATATTAACTTACGTAAAAAAGTTTATTTCAAAAATTAAAAAACATTAAATTTTGTACAAAAACGATTTTATACATTTTTGTCGTAAACCTAACAGGAACGAAGGTATTGACTATAAAATGCGCGTTGATAATGGAGGGTAGCTTTTACAAAAAACACATGCACAAAAAAACATTTTTTTTTGAGTCTAACACGAACAAAGATAATTGACTTTGGAAAGAGCGCACTATTACACCAGGGACGCGCATGCGTGGGTGCCAATCGCGATGGCTGGAAGACACGTGCATGTGCATACCGTAAGGCGCCAAATCGGTCTTACCCTAGTATTTTCCTAGCCAGTTAATAGTTAGTCACCGTTCCGTGTGCGTCTGTGAACAATGGCTGATACGGAACTACGTTTTATAAGTAAAAATTAATGTCAAATGATGATTTCGTGAATGTAGGAGAAAAGGGGATCGAAGCTTTAAAGAGAGCTAGTGTCCAAAGAAAAGACAATAAGCATGAAGAGTTGGAACATTTAAAATCTGTTTCGGTTCATTCGTTGTGTCGGAGAAATTACCCCATACCAGGAAATATAAAAGTTGATTTAAAAGAAATGCAGAAATTGCGTCAACATCCCAAAGCGAAGAGCGCGATGTAAGTTTACGATCTTTTTTACCTCAGTTCGATTTTCGAAACAAAATGTTTCTTTTGTACGGCAGTGATAGACTAAGAATTCAAAGCAAGACAAAGAAAAAACCAACTGACAGACGAAGAACTATATACGAAGTTAGGAGTATCGAAATGAAACACAAAGTTCTTGAAGCTGCAGAGAATAGACATGACCAGTGGGGAGAGGAAGTTCAGTGTCGTATAATAAACGTTGCTGATTTAGTTGCAGCTGATGCGATTTATCACCAAGATTACTTCATGACTTTTTTTCTACACACTGCACCAATCAGAAAGAGAGGGCGCCTGAATCGGATTACGCCTCAGCAGCTGTAGACGAAATATCCTTCTTCCTTGATAATAATGACGGCTGTCAATTCTCACTACCTGAACTGCGAATCTTAATTACAGGGCTAGTTCCAGACGACATCACTTTGAGAAATAAGTTGAAACAAAATACGGGGATGGCATTATTTTTGCTTCAGACTCCAAAACAGTTACTGTCATATGTTTACGTAATACTGGAATGAAACTCTTAGCAGACTCTTGTACGACAAAAGGATACGAAATAATCGTGAGTAGCGTCTACGAATAGTACAAACTGCTGCAGCCACAATAAAAGAAGATATCCAGACACCAGTTTATGACACTCATTGCTACCCTCCAAGTGATAATTTTTTCTGAGATGTGACAAGGGAATTCCAGAAAGCCTAAAATCTTTTTTGGAGCACTTGATTATTAAAAAAAAGACTGCTAAGGCGGAAAAAAAGTCACTTCAATAGCGCACGTCATTATATCAGCGCTAAGGCCACGATCATTTACGTCTTCTCTGCTCAATGGTCTTGATTTATTTTTGTACAAAAAGTTCTGTTCCAAGAATTTAATAACAATGCTCTCGAATTGGGATTTTGTTCTTCTTACTATGAAGCCCAAACACTTGAGATGTCAGCCATAAATCATCCGCAACCCCAAATGCGCGAGGGATCATTCTGCCAATTCGTATTGACAATGCAGATTTCAATGTGTCGACAATCGATGGCCTGAATACGTTTCATAGCATGGGGGGCATTGCTTGTTTTACTCCAGAGTCAGCAGTGGAACCCGGGACGAAGATAAAAAAATTAACCGAACTTACATCCGCATCGACCGTAGGCAAAATGGGAATCATTCCTCTAGAAACGTTTGAAATTTTCGAGGGCCTGGGTTACAAATAATACTATCGAAGATTTGAATGTCTTAAATCCTTTAGCGGAAGATTACCACTGCCTAAACTATCTGATATCTCCTGGATGTGTGCTAAGTGGTTAGGTCTTCCACAGATACCTGAATGGAAAGGATTTTTCCATTGTATAACCAGAAACCAGCCTTGTGAAAAGACCAAGCAATACCCCTTCCTTTTGTCAATTTACCACCAAGCAAGTATGACACCATTTTCACTGTGCTGAAATATGCTGCCCAGCGTGTGTTAAAATGCACCAAAAGTCTTGCATACTCACGTTTGACCAACCACTATATATTAAAGCTCGAGAGATAGTCGCAGCAACATCCAATCATTATTATCAAGTTGTATTGTGAGCTTGGTGGATTCCATCTTTAATGTCATTCTTATGCTGCATTGGGTACATAATGGCTGGAAGTGGGTTGAAAGAAATACTAACTTTGATTTATGCACCTACGTCAGTAGAAAAAATGTTGCCTGGCCATGCATACGCTAGGGCAGTCCGAGCTCATTTATTGACCCAAACAGCTTTAGCAAAAATAATTTTTGACGGCATGGACATATCGGATTTGGAATGTAAAGATCTCCGTGAGATGTTTCGAGATTTTGCTACTGAACCACCATCGCACACACTCAAATACGAGCCGTCGGAATTAAAATGAGGAAGACTTTGGAGCACCTTAAAAAGAAAGGCCCAACTGCCTGTGGGGCTGGAAGCGTCAAGAGAAAATTCTTGTGCCATCACAACTATGGATGCAGTAGCTCCCGATTCAGTTTGCAACTGTAAGATGCGGATGTCGGAAAGCAGGGCATCAACTGCACAACGGCCCTGCAATAATTGAATTGGGGTATGTCAGAATGGCATCAGCCCTGTTGATGAATGGGCCGATGCTAGCGGATCCATAGACGATCTATACCGAAAAAGCAGGTAAGCTTGAATAATTATTCGCAATGGAAATCTGATAGTGAATACCCCCAAGTTTACTACATTCATGTATAAAATTAATAATGATTAATTATCTACATAACCAAAAACATTAAAGTCTATTTTCTTGTGTTTAAAGAATGCCGAAATGTGGGAGAGGTTAGAATTCAAAGAAGAGCGCATGCAACGAGACTACCTCCATTATCAACGGCGCATTTTATAGTTCCTGTTAGGTTTACGACAAAAATGTATAAAATCGTTGTTGTACATAATTTAATGTTTTTTAATTTTTGAAATAAAACTTTTTTTACGTAAAGTTAATATTTCCCAAGTTATTTGAAAAAATACAGACAACCTTCCCATTTAATGTAAAACTAATTTGGCTAATTATGGTATGCACATGCGCGGGTATTTCCCCCCACCTTAAAAGAAACCCTCGTCCCAGGTGTGATAGTGCGCTCTTTTCAAAGTCAATATCTTTGTTCCTGTTAGACATATAAAAAAATGTTATGAATGATTTTTGTTTATAATTAATGCTCTTTAATTTTTGTATTTAATTATTTTTTATAAAATCAATATTTTTAAAGTTATTTCCAAAAAAGTGTGCACATTTTCCAAGATGGCGGCGAAAAGCTCAAGTCTGATCGGTGGGGACTGTTCATTAGCATGCCTAAACAAACATCTCCACCAATTTTCAAAACTTTCATATTTTTTTTAGCCATAAAACCTATTTTGACTTTAGCCACATAGTTTATAACAATGATAGGATCTTTAACAAAAATTCAATGCTATAATTTTTTTTCTAATTGCATGACTTTTGAATACTACTCGAACATCAATTCTACTGTTATTTAATTTAAAAAACTCATATTTTAAGGATCGTTCAGCAGTCAATGTGCTGAGGAGGGCCCTGACTGAATTCAGTTCGTGCCCCCACCCTCCTACCCCCAAAAATAGAATCACACTATGCCTATGAGTACAGTGGTACCTCAGTTCTTGGTTCAGAAGAATTGACAAGTACCGAATGAACTTTCCCATAGTAATGTAAATTGAATTTCGTTCCAGAATGTTACATTTTACTGGGAAATTTATAAATGGACGGTACAAAATCTTTAACACAAGACAGACAGACTTTTAAAACAGTAATTAGATAAGATAAAATTCATCTTCACTCACCATGTGTGTGTATATATATATATATACACATACATACATACAGTGGCAGATTGTTTATAAGAACATGCGGAGGATTTTAAAAACTGGTTCTTATAATCATTAATTTTTATATCCGATAGATAACTTAAAACTGCTGGAAATTTCAAAATGTATTGTCATATAATTTCTATTTACATCTGAAACATGATGTTCAAAAAATGGTTAAAAGTTTCCAGTTCAATCAAGAAAAAAACACTATTTATTTTCATATAAGTATGTATTTTTAAACTTTTTCAAATATATATTTCTAAAAACATTTTTTTTTTTAAAAATGAATAAAGTTATGTAGAAATTATGTATGAATGTGCATACATAATGCAATATTTTGTTTTTACACTTTTATTGATTTCTGAAAATAGTCGAAGTTGTTTTTTTTCTTTTTCATAAATAAAAGAATTTTGGTTATCGTGACAAGTTCTTTGACAGCTTTTTTTTATTGGATCCTTCACAAAATTGTCATTGCCAGCTAAAAGTTTATTAACAGTATTGATAGCTGAAAACATTTGTTTTAAACTTCGGCAAGAAAACTCATTCAAAAGATCTTCTGAACTGACCACTGTCTTCATCAATCAATATCTCTCAGGGGAATGTAACATTCCCCCGAGTTGCAAGAGCCAATTTTTGTCTTCATGTTCCTGAAGTGAATCTTGTTCAATTGCAAATCTCGAGCCCAGTCTTGTATCGTTCATCTCTAGCGTCGTGAAAAATGGCTTTTCAACCCTAAGAAAGTCAGCGACAATTCGAAATTATTAAAGGTTTAACATTATTCCACACCTTTTCTAGCATGATGATAGCGTCCAGTACAGAAATCTTCTGTTCTTTTCTTGTTTTTAATATCGTCGATAATCTGTAGAATGTTCTTGAAATGAACTTTTAAGGCTTTAATGACACCTTGGTCCGTAGGCTGTACGGACCTATGGAGTCAATACGGAAGGTTGTGTTGGGAGGAAGAAAAATTGAATTTTAATGGCATGAACCGCAGGATTAGCTGGGCAGTGGTCCACAATAAGATTTTTTTTTGTTGTTGTTTAATAAGTTCTTGGTCCCACTTCCGCAACCAGTTTTCAACATTCTCCTGTCATCCAAACTTTAGAATTCGAATGATAATCAACTGGCAAAGATTTTATATTTTTAAATGCCGTCTCTTTTTTTCAGCAACCATAACTGTTATCCTTTCTTTTGAAAGTTTACCACCGCTGCAGTTTTAATGTTTGAAACGCAACGTCCTATCCAGGGTTGTCCTATAAAATAGGCCAGTTTCATCAGCGTTGAAGATTTCATGGTCTTCATAACCTTCTCTTAACGTAATCCAAACGGTTTTAAGACAGTTACCAGAAACTCCTGGTGGCACGGCCTTCGATTCTCCCGAACACAATGGAATGCCTGTCCTAAAATCTCTTGATCAAACGAAATCATATTTTTTAAAGAGTTTGTAAATTCATTTGCTTTCGCTTGCAAAATCGGTCCTTTCAATCTTAAACCATTGCAAAAGGGCTTCTTCTATGTCAGCATGTGGACTTTTTCCCAAGTTTCTTATTTTAGTCCGATCTTTTCCAAATTATTCTTTATTTAAAAAAATGGCTACGCTCCGTTTTCAATGAACTTCGGCAAGAAAATGCTCCGTTTTTTTCACAGTTTTCTAATCTGGAAATGATATGAATTTTTTCCTCAACCGTACAAGTTTTACGTTTTGCACTCATCGTTGAATATGTACTTCACTCTGTGAACAACTGTGACAAACTTTTTTTTTTTTTTTTTGCTAACCGTAAGAGGGCGCACATGAGCCGCCGGATGTGTGTTTTTTCTTCGAATAAAATAAAATGGTTTGAAGAACAACGTGCTGCTACTTCCCGTCCGTCACAATTTACAAGTTGCGCCGGTACTTTATGTACCGGACAATTTTTTATAAATAATAAAAATATTACTCGCCTTCAAATAAATTTATCTCCTTCAAAATAATCGCCTGAGGAGTCTATACAATTTTTCCAACGTTTCTTCACGTCATCGAAACATTGTTTACAGGCGTTGGAACTAACCGGTCGCTAAATACCCGTACCATTTTATTTAATATCAGAGACGTTTTCAAATCTCAGTCCTTTCATGGCCATCTTAAGCTTCGGAAAAAAGAAAAAATTCAGCTAGCGATAAGTCGGGAGAATATGGCGGGTGATTTATTCTTAGCAAGATAATTGCTGTATGGAGCCTAGCATTATCGTGTAAAAGAAGCCATTGCCCAGAATCGAACAGTTCCTTCCTAACTCTCCTTATTCTGTTTCTTAATCGGAAAAAGCACCTCCTTGTAAAAATACTGATTGTTTGATTTTCAGGAACAACTTCGTGGTGAATAAAAAAAGGCAATCAGCATCACCTAGTCTTTGATTTTGACATCCGTGCTTTTTTTTTTTTTTTTTGTATGGGAGAAGACGGTCCTTTACCACTGTGCACTTTGTTCTTTTTGTTTCTGGGTCGTATTGTAGACACCAGGTCTCATCTCCTGCTATAGTACACTTTAAGAAATTGTTGCGCTTTAGTCAGCAAATCTTCATAGCAAGCTTTTCTGTCAAAATCCGAGGCACAAACTTTTTCATTTCAGTTAAAATTAATCTACAGCTTTCTTTGCATGTCTGAAAGTTTCTGAGTTGTTGCACGTCTATCAGCTTTTACCAAAGAACGAATTTTCTCCACATCTTTGAAGTTGAAGGGCTTGGTTCATCTTCAATGCTTTCTCGCCCACATTTAAAGCGGTTGTACCACTCATACACTTGTGTTCTGATAACGATGCATCACTATATACTGTTCGAATCATCTCTAAAGTTTCGGTAGCAGATTTACCCAATTTATAACAGAATTTAATGTTACAACGTTGTTCCATTCCGAAGCAAATTTTTTTGTACAATGCCTTCTCAGTAAATGAAAATTACTTCGGCGTTTTGATATGCAAACGACCTAAATAATCAGTTTAAACTGGCTTTAACAAGAGTTGAGATGCCAGGCGATTATCTTTCACTTTTTTATTTTATCGTTTGATTTTTTTTTAATTTGTCCGGTTACTTTGTATAAGCGATTTATTTTTTAGAAACCAATTAATTTAATTCACTAAAAGCGATATGTTCTTAACGATGTTGTTATAACCATATTTTGTATCCATCACTGCACATGAGAATTGGCCGGGAACTAATAATTCCACTCTATTAAGCGATATGTTTTTATAAGCAATTTTTACTGTACATATATATATCCTCTCAAATTCTGCATACACAACAGTCAGGTGGTCATTTATTTAAATTTTACTTTAAAAAAATGATCATTGACTAAGAAAGCTGCCTTATCAGATGATCTATTTTAAATTTTTGCCGAAAATGATTAAATAGTGCGATCTAATTAGAAGATTAATTCTGCAGAATGAATACGCCTTCTTAATTATCTCCTCTCCAAACCCTAAAACAGCAGCTGGAGCATTTGTTGAAGGCATTTGGACGGTTGACCGAGTTGCTGAAACTACGTCGAGTGTTCGGTGCTATGTGGCATAATTATGCTCTCATCATTGGAAAACAAAGCTAGAAGTTGTCCGGCAGCTCTCATTTAAAGTAGAACAGAACAATTTTTCAAAGCCCGAAGAAGTCGTAAATTCGAGAAGCGGCCAGCCATTTCGCGAATGGTAACATATACTAGACGGTAACCCCTTTTGTGAACGCACGGAGATGAAAGCCCTGTCTCGAAAAGTGACACTTGTACTGAATAAGAACCAAAATTGATGACGCTAGCTGACAGAGAAAATGACATGACCGTTACAAGAGACGAATTCTCTGGATGGAGCGCCAGGTTCAAAGATAGGGATCTCCTTGAGGCGAGATATCTCAAGACGAGATCATCGTCATCCTCTCTGCAGGAAAAGTGACTCGATTTGTTTTCGTTGATACTGTAACTCGGCCTTGGACCACTTAAACTGCAAGCACATTGCGCATGGGTTAACGAAATGTAAAAAGTAGAGGGCATATATTAAATTGAGTTTCTGGGTTATATAATGTGAAAAAGAAGATTGAAACTGGTGTGGCGTTGGCAAGGAAACGAGTGTTCTCATCCTGAGTCGGAGGCTGTCCAAAAATAAATATGCGAACTGATGTCATAAAACCCGTATTTTGTTGCAGTTCACCTCTGTTTCTTATCGCTCCAAGTTGACCACCCAGCATGAGCATTTACATTTCACGGACTCGCAATTTGGTGAGCGCTTTGTCCATTTCATGGTGGACAATCCAATGAATGTCCCTCGCACTGAAATGCTTTCTCCATAAACAGCCCTCAATATTTCAGCAAAAATTTGATGTTCCATCTCCATCGTCGATGGCCTGGCGGTTACAGAGCAGCTAGTTCGCTTGGACAAACTTGAACTTACGGCCACGGTTAGAAGCTCAGACTACGTACATGGGTACACCCCGAAGGACGGTGGTATTTGAACCGGTACAGAATCTTTTGAAAATTCTGCGAAGACTAGATTGGATAATATAAAGCTCAATCTAGCTTTGATTTTTTACAACTACGCTGAATACAATTTCTTTTCAAATAAATGAATAGAAGCAATTGGCACATTTCTTAGATTGACTTCTGAGCACAAAACGGTTCCGAAGAGATAAATTGTAAAACGCCATCGGAGTGAGATTTAGCATTGAAACCTAACCCTACTTAAAGAAATCCTACTATGTAACCTGAGTTTATTTAAAATTACGCCTGGGCACGCTGTTTTTAACGAGAAAAACAATAAATATTATTCACTGCCTAGTAGGCGATAAGCGTATTGAAATAGAAAATTATGGTAACCTTCTAAATAAATCATTTTGGGATTGTTTAGATTAATTCATTTCCGGTGTCTGTTAGCCATGTGGAATGACGACAACTTACGATATTTGTTCTCTTTTCAGCGGGAATTTAAATTTAATAAAACAGAGTCGTTTTATTACGACACGTGTGGTCAGTCATATTAATGTGACCACCGCCTAGTTTTGAATCAGCAAATTTGGTGGATACATAAAGTGTGTTGTAGGCATTTCAGTTCTTGCAGATTTATCCAAAAGGGCATGATCATTTCCGAAACGGCTGTTCGCGGGCCGCCGTGCTAAAGTATACCGTACAGGGCAAAATGGCATATCCAAAATCGGCCACCACGGACCATAGATGGCAAATAGACGTGCAACTGACCGTCCAGATGACCGAGGGGCTACCAACAGCGAACGTTGCAGCAGACGCCTGGTTATGCTGACTGCTGTCATTTGCACCGCAACTGGACTTGCACTGAGGTGGCTCCATCGGACAGATGCACGTTGGCGTTTACGGCGTGAAAGCAAACAATTGCCGGAGGAAGCATTATGGTCTGGGGAATGTTGGATCGACACAAGTATGCATCTTTTCCATGCGAATTGTTTTTCCTCAGGATGATGGCATCTACCAGCAGGACAATGCGACGTGTTCGAAGGTTGAGTTTACCGTACTTCCTTGGCCAGTCGAGAATCTGTCGGGCCACCTAGATCGGGTTGTTCGCACCTCACCCGCGTAACCTAGCGCAACTTCTGTCTGTCTGTTGGTTACAATTCGAACACATTATTAAGCAAAAAGTTATATAAACAACATTTTTAATCTTTTGAATTATCTGAGGTATTAAACAATTTTCATTTCCTTCATCACTTTGAGAGCATATAAGTCATTTTTCCGTTCGAATTTTCACTGCTAATATAAATTATATAATAAATCATTTCGTGAAAAGTATGGATTACAAATAGTTTCACATTTAGTTTAGTATAATTATAAACTCAGCGACAGTTTATAAGTTATGGAACACATTACAGTTTACTGTTAAACAGTGAGAATATGTGTTTGAAATAAAAGATTAAAAAATCTATTAGATATGTCACTGAGGACTTTTGAAAATTACAATTCTAACAAAGCGTTACACGTATTATTTTCAAAAAATAAATTTTAAAACTTTTTTTTTCTATTAATTTGTAATCACTCATAACAAGAAGATCAGATACTAATCGCAGCCTTCTTTTCCAGCAAAGTCTACATCCACTTGCATGTCACAATCCAACAATAGTCCACAATAGCTGTATGGACATCACCCAACTCACTGGTTTCCTTAAAATTTACGTTCCCATCACATTGTAAACATCACTGTTGAAGTGGCGAATTCTTAAAACAATTATTTTCAGCCCAATTATTCACATAGGCGTTTAATCGATAATTGTTTACAGTATGGCGCGGAGCTTTAATCACGTGGGTGAACAGGTAAGGAAATTTAATTTTTTTTTTTTTTTTTTTTTTAATATTCCTAACAAGAAGGATGTGGACGGCAGATGGAATGAAATTGTCTTTACTGACGAGTCACGCTTCTGTCTGCAACACCACGATGGTCGCATTCGAGTCTGGAGACACCGTGAAGAGAGGATGCTGAACAGCTGCGTTATGCACCGCCACACTGGTCCTGCACCGGGTATTATGGTATTGGATATCACTCTCGCACACCTCTAGTACGCATTGCCGGTACTTTAAACAGCCAGCGCTACATCTCCGAGGTGTTGGAGCCAGTTGTCCTTCCTTACCTTCAGGGCTTGCCCACAGCCATATTTCGACAGGATAATGCGCGACCACACGTGGCACGCATTGTCCAACGGTTCTTCGTCAATCGCCAGATTGAATTGCTTCCCTGGCCACCTCGCTCTCCGGATCTTTCGCCGATAGAAAACATGTGGTCCATGGTTGCTCTACGATTGATCCAGATTCCATCCCCAGCTGGCTACTGATTTTGGCAGGAACCACACTTCACAGAAGTCTATAAATTTAATCATTTGATACTTGGTCAACATGTTATCTACAAAATAAATTTTGTTGTGATATCTCTTGTCTTTCTTGGTGTTGCAATTTGGGTGGCCAGCAGTGTAGTTCAAAAATCAAAGTATGCTTAGTCCAAACGGGTTATGTAAAGTTATGGTTTCACGAACTCGATGCATGTACTGGTATGCATGGGTCCGTCGACTTTTGAACATCGTAGGTGTCGTTGGGCTTAAGTTTGATGATCTTGTAGGGTCCGAGGACCTTTGGATGGAGTTTTAAACGAAGTCCGAATTGGGTGCGTTTTATGGCGACAAGAACTTCGGAGGTAACTTTCGTCGTAGATTGTTTCGTCTTGCACTCTTAAAATCTGTTGTTTGGCGTCTTTGAGGAGGTCGTCGCGTGAATTTATAAACTCAGTTTGTATTTCGGCATTCAACAGGTCTGTGATTTGGAGATTGTTACGGACACGCATTTTTGTACCGAAAAGGAGTCGTCTTAATGCTGCGTTGGAAAGTTGAGTTAATAATTTGCTGGACGTCAGCCACATGAGTATACCACTTCGTAGGATCTTGGATGGACAATTTGGATAAAACAGAAATGATTATAGAATTGAGACGTTCAACCTGTCCATTTGCGCGTGGAGGACCAGTGATTATAGTCAAATGTTGGATGTTCTCATGGTCGCAAAAGGCATTAGACAAAAAAGCAGATCCTCGATCGGAAATAATACGGACGGGATTTCCAAACACTTGTTTCTGTATTTCTAATTTAGAGAGTACTTCTGCAGCGTCAGTTGATTTCGTCGGGTAAAGCCACACAAATTTGGGTGAAACTATCGATAACGGCGAATATATATTTGTATCGTTTAGAAGTAGTAGCGAGAGGACCTAAGTGATCGACATGATATGTATGGAGTGGGGTGTCCTCTTTTGGTAAAGGGTGTAGGAGTCCTTCTTGTTTACCACACTTGCGGTTCGTCAAGATGCATGGAACACAGCTGGCAATACACCTGGCAATTTTATCTTTTAAATTAGATATGTAAAACTGTTGTTTGAGTTGCTCCTCAATTTTCTTAGTAGCAAAATGTCCATTCTCGTGTGCGTCTCTGATAATGCCGTCTTGCATTGAGTCTGGAACGACTAGAACTTCGTAACCGTCAACTAACTTGTAGAGAACATTTGCTTTGATAAAATAATCGTTATACTGTTAGTCTTAAGAATTTCTTTAATTGCTTGAATGTTAGGGTCGTGTGACTGAGCATTTTGTATTTCGAAAGTCAGTGAATCGTCGGATAGCGGCTTAGCGCATCAACAGAGCCAGTTCGATGTTGAATTGTATAATTGTACTCTTCTAATAATAGTGCCCATCGAGCAATTTTAGCACTGAGATCGCGCTTGCTCATAGTAAGTTTGAAGGCTGTTACTATAGTAAACAACTATAGTGACCAAGTCGATACACTCTAATTTTTTTTAATCCATCAATTACGGCTAACATCTCGAGTTCATAACTTGAGTTTTTTTTTCTCAGCGTCTGATGTAGATTTGCTTGCAAAATATACAGGGTGAAAACAGTTATCATCAGTGGACTTCTGGAGAAGAATGCATCCAAAACCATGGATAGAAGCGGCAGTATGTAATTCAGTTTCGCTTTTCTGATTATAAATATTAAGAACGGGTTTATTAGCCAAACATTGCTTCAATTGATAAAAAGCATTTTTCTCGTTTGCACCAAAATAGAAAATAGTAGATTTTTTTAGAAGGTTAGATAGAGGATTAGCGATAACTGAAAAGTTTTGGATAAATTTACGGAAATAACCAGCCAAACCAAGGAAACATTAGACGTCTTTTTGATTTTTTGGTTCAGGATAATTTAGAACGGCGGCTGTTTTAAGAGGGGAAGGAAATAACTGTCCGTTTTGAATAATATGGCCAAGGAACTCAATTTGTGTATGAAGGAATTTACATTTTCGAAAGTTTATCTCAAGACCGTAGTCAGAAGCGACTGATTTTATTTTTTCGATATTTTCTTCTTCCTCTTTAGCAGGAATGATTAAGTCATCCATATACAACAATATCTGACCTGATAAAATGAGATCTTTAAAGACTGTATTAACAAATCGCTGAAATACGGAAGGTGATGTACAAAGACCAAACGGAACTTTAAGAAACTGATACTGACCTGAATGTGTCACGAAGGAAATATAACGTCGACTGTCTTTATGAACATTAACACGGAAAAATCCATTTTTAAGGTCTAGAGTACTGAAAACACGAGCATTCTGAAGTTTGTCGTGTAAGTCGTCAATGAGAGGTAAAGGGTATCGATATTTAACTATATGTTTATTTAATTGTCTATAGTCGATGCAAAGTCGTGGGGTTCCGTCTTTCTTTTTAACAAGAACAACCTGACTCGAGTAGTCTGATGAACAGGGTTCTATTATGCCGTCCTGAATCCAAGTATTAACTTGTTTATCTACAATATCTCTCTCAGTAAATGGTAAACGTCGTGGTCTGTAGCAGATGGGAGTCGAAGTATCAACTTGTATATGCATTTCAATATTAGTAGTTTTGATTTTATGGGGTTTATAATTGGTCACGAGGTATTGAATGGTATTTCTCTGTTGTTTAGTAGCACTAGGGCCTATGTCAGGGCTAGAATCATCTATTACCAATATATTACTATTAAGAGTAACGTCTTCGTCTATAGCGTCAAAATGTAAAGGTTTATGAATCGAAAGTCCGTCTTTAGTGATAGTGAATTCAGCCTGTGCAAGTACATTCATACCAATTATCAAATCTACATAATTATTATCTCTATCTTATTATCGTCAACAACACAAATATCAGTGGTAAACAATTGACCATCAATAACAATTTGGGATTTGAAAGAACCAAGCGGCTTAATTTTTTCCATTGCCAAAAGCCGTAAGCAATGTACTAGAGTTATTAAGAACAGGGATCCAATTTTAGCATACGCTCGCTTTAACATAATCGTAGCCATCGAACATGTGTCGATTAACGCGTTGAAAGAGACATGGTTGAGTGTAACATCATTGTACATTAAATTTGAAGCAGTTGAATTCAGCGTATTAACATTAGTTTCTCTCTGTGTGTGTAAATCAGTTGATTTTGAACAATTTGCGGCGATGTGCCCAAAATTTCCACAAGAAATACATTTTGGACCGCGATGTTTGTCTGGACAAAATTTAGATAAATGGTTAAAATTAAAACAATTATAGCACATTTGTTTACTTTGGGCATGAGGACGAAATGCTTCTGGTTTCATCTCACGTCTTGGGTTTGAAATTTTATGATACACGTCATCACGTTTACGAAGTATGTAGTTAGAACCGAAATGGTCAGTTGAGGATTTACATCTATTTCTGTCAAAAATCTTTTCATAAATTTTGAGTTTCTGTTTCAATTCAGTAAAGTTAGTAGAACCATACAAAATTAATTTATTACACGGAGCGTCTGGAATATTATTTATGCAATTATACTAGCGTCGTCCATGGCAAAGTCAAGGGCTTGCGAAGCTAACTCGCGAAGAGCAATTAAATATTCTATAAGAGATTCATTTGGTTTTAACTTTCGATTTCGCAACTGTCGATGTAAGTCAGCGCTCGTAATTTTCGAACCAAACTCCTCAATTAATGCTTCTTTTAAAGAACTCTTTTAAAGAAAGTGTTTAGATTACGTTGGCTTTGAATGAATAATTTAGCGGATCCAGAAAGATTAGTTTTGACAAAAATCACTTTATGTTGATCTGTTAATTCTGGTAAAAGAGATAAATTATCCTCTACGTCGCGCAAAAAGCTTGAATAGTATACGCATTGTTACCAGTAAATTTTCGCATAGAACAGGAAACATCTCTCAAAACAAGCTATAAATTAGAATAAGGAACGGAAGTGTCAATTTCGGATTGTTGTGGTTTCGGCGGAAAATAATTCGAATAAGCATTTCCAACTGTGGCGAGAGCAGCTGGCGTCTGAGATACTTGCGTCTGTCCGAAAGAACTTGGCGCCAATTCGTCATTCTCATCAATATCAGAAATCGGTTGAAAGGAAGTTAAATTCGAAAGTGCGTCAAAAATGGAATCACATAGTTTGTCTTTAGAACCGTCCGAATCAATATGCAAAATATTAGCAACACAGATAAAATCATTTAATGAATATGTTTTAAGGATGGATTTCTTTCGGGAATTCAAATCGAAAGTAGCAGGGAAATTCTGAAAATTGCGTAATTTAGATCGGGAGAACGATCAAATGTATCATCAAAACAAATCGAAAACAATAATTTAATACTTTTAGTCGGAGCACAGCTGAGTGCTTGTGCGATTGGCACAATATCGTTTAGTGAAACTGAACACATATCGACGCTCACAAAAAAAATGGTACTCACTGAATGCAGACTTCTAAACAGAATAATCCAACAATTTGTATATCTCAACTCAGTCCTCGGTACGTCAGGAAAAATTGATAAGTCCGTGGAAAAGTCACATCAGCAAAATACTTCGTCACGGCAGGCGGGGGTGATAGGGGCAGGGGTGTCTAGGGAATTAAAGGATAAAAGGAGGCCAGAGCCCCCATCTGTGGAGTTTTGGGGGGAATAATCACAAACAGTGTTAACATATGTAACATTTATTAAAGGAGGGACATTATTTACAGGGGGAACTAACGTCTAAGAGGGGGAAAAACAAGCAGTGCGTCACACACACGTGCGCGCTCGTCGGAAGCAAACATCGTCTCCCTCTCTTCTGTTCTTCGCGGCTCTCACGGGGATTACAGGGGCGCACTCCATGTAAGAGTGGCATGCATGGGGCTGTATGGATGGCATCCCATATATATGTAGGACGGCGTCTAGGGTAAGTAACTTTACGGAAAGAATTATACGAAAAGAAAAAAAAGATTAATGTCTAAACTAACATTTTATTTAGCATTAAACACATAAAGAAAAGACATCACGCTATTTACAATTTACAAATTTACGAGGAAGGTAAATTAAGGTTTCACTACAGTTATCGGTTTCACTACAGGTACTTGTAAGTTTTCACTACAGGTAAGGTTTCACTACAGGTTTCACTATATCGTTAACGAATTGCATAAAAACGCGAAGCGGGGAAGAATGGACGCGCTGGGTCTGTGTGTGTGAGCTCCAAATGCTCTCTCCGAAAAGGTGACGTCACGCGCGCGCAAAGCTTTCCTATTGGACGCTTAAGCCCAACGGAATAAAATTCGTTCGGGTCGAAGCCTCCATCTCTCACAAATCAATTTTCTACAAGTTCGGCCAGCCAGGAATCACTGACCTCAGTGATCTGACTTTACATAAAACGATTGGCCTAAAACGTCACTAAATAAATGTACATCAAAATTTCCGAAATGATTTAGATATGAGAAATAACCATATAATTCGCGTAAATGAATTGCAATGAGGAAATACAATAAACAAAAATAAAATAAATACACAGTGAACAATGAGGAATTTGCACATGTGGGGAAAATGCTCATTTCTATTTTTTATTAACAGATTGGTTATTAAATTGTTCGAAAACATCAATTAAAACGTACATATAGATCTAAATAATAAAAATTTTTAATTTAAAATAAGCGAAAAGTGTTGAAAAATCATGTGACCTCAAAACGCTACGTGATTGGTTCTGACGTCACTATGCCCCATGCTTCAATGTTTACATTTTCTAGCGCGAGATTCTACGTTTCCTCCTCTTAAACTAACATTTTAAAATCATTTTTTTTTCTAATTTGGTTTAATTTTTCTAATTTTAGTTTGTAGCTATTGTTTATTCCCCTTTTTTTCAATTATATTCTATCGTCGTCTTTATTATTAGTTTTATTTCTGTTTTGTTTACCATGGCGTTATTACCCGGTTTTGCAAAAGGACAATCTGACAACCTGCCTAAAATGGATTCATTTGCAGTGTTTTCCTTTTTGGGAAATAATCCAAGTTTTATGGGAGCAGAAATACGAGGATTTAAAGCTCAGAGGTATGTATATATATGTTTGCATTTATTGTTCTAGTTATGTAATGTAGATTGTAGAACGTTGACTTGCGTTGTACTTTACACAAACTTTAAAGTTAGACATTGCTTATGCATATTATTAAATTAATCTCGTACTCTAAAAGTTTAATAAACAGCTTCTATTATTATTCATTCATAGTACATGTTTAATTTTGTAGAATTAATTAGCACTGCAACATTACAAGTAGTGTCTGTTATAAGATATTTAGTAATTTTAATTGTCTATTAAAAAGTTGACAGAAATTAAAAACACTACCAAATTTACGAATGTGTTCAGTGTTCTGCATTCATATCATAGAAATATGTGTATTTTAAATGGTAAAGGAATTATAATAAATCTGAACTATGCATGATAATTAAACTTTATGTAACGGATGTTACATAAAATGGAACATCATTTGTACTATAGCGTCATAAGATAAAAAAAATCTGTGAATCGATTATGTAAATTTGTTCAAAAATTTAAAAAATAACATCACAAGACATGCCTGTAATTTATCAGAACCTTGACAGTCAATTTTTTCTGTAATAAAAATTTTTAAAAATATTTGTAACAGACGTTACATATAATACATGATGCTGCAACTGTACCCTTAACTAGGCTATTTATATTCAAAACAGTCACAAACATGCATTTATTTTACTTTTATAGTTTTTGCATTAATATTAAATTTACTCCAATTAAATTCAGTGGCATAATTTCCGTAAGTAATAAGGTATAAAAATGACAATTTTACTTGCTAAAAAACTTACAAATAGATATTTTCCCATTACAAAACAAACTTAATGTAAGGAAAAAGCAATAATAGGTTGGGTATGGTAATCTAGTTCTAGAGGCTTTCCAATGATATATAACACTTAAGAATTTGTTTAAAATGATTTTCTTTCGTAATGGTTTCATGTTAGGTGGAATTCACCATCTGGAGAATATAACTCATAACAAAACTCGTTGTTTTTACAAATATATTTAAATATTTATTTAAGTGGAAAATGTCAAAACTTGTATTTATTTCGTATTTGCTGCAAATCATCTGTATCACATTAAAACCCACAATTATAACTAAATTAAAAAATTATTGAATGAAGATCCATTTACTGAGCATTTAACTGTTTCAGCATCAAAGTTATTATCAAGTAACTGTATGTAATATACTTTAAGAGTTGTATATTGCATATCTCTGCTGTGAACAAACATTTTATAGACCGCTATCCAGAATGCTAGTTTTCTGAAGTTATTCAGGTATATTGAAAATAATTTAATCTGATAGAGATAATATGGTAATTTAACGATTTTCAATTACGGATGAAAGTTCATTCATTTAATAAACACAGAAAAAAATTAAAGTCAGAAATAACAGCATTTTATTTGAAACATTTTTCATAAAATCAAAATTTTAAAGCAAATAAACATTTTACAATGATTATTCAAGTGAATAAAATGTGATATAGTTTTCGTTTTTGCTTTAAATGCTAGTTTAAATTTAACCGACAATATTTTGATTTTTGTTAACTAAATTGTATATTCATATTTCTGAGGGTTTCTATAAATATATTTTTTTACAGGTGGATGTAAATATGCTGTAGCTTTGCTTATGTGGCTTCATAGACGGAGTGAAGAACCTGCAGTGACGTCAGTTTCGAGTTACTTGAAGAAGTCAAAACTTTCTTGTGTAGGCAATTCAATAAAATTCATTAAAGGGAAAGATTTAGTAAAAAATAATTTGGAGCCTTTAATACCACAAGATGGCTCATTTCGAACAAAAGTTGTTGAAAAAAGCAGACTTTTAGAGAGACAGGACACTGTTCTCACTAAATATTATAAAATGAAAGACCGGTTCATTACCGGTATTTACCGTCGTGCTTGTGCAGCAAGGTACTATACAATATTTAAAATTTGCTTTAACACGCTTTGACATCTTAAAAATAAAGCAAAAACACTAGATATCAAACTCAAACTACGCAACACAATCCAAACACCGAAGTAAACAAATTCGCTATGGAGCATTGTGACGTCACACGTATCCGCGTAGGAAAAGTAGCGTTTTTGAGATGAAGTAAATAGTGCGCGTTTAAAAACAAATTGTGTTAACTTTTAGAGTTCTAAAACTAAAAAAAAAAGATGCTTTCGATCATATTTTTCTATTTTCTATATCATAAATGCAAAATAAAAAAACGTGCAAATTCCTCATTATAAAATAAATAAAAAATAAAAGTTTAATCCCTCATCCTGGTGAGTAGGATTTCATTAGATCGGCAGACGAGGAGGTCAATCTAGGACTCTCGTGGTTACCTACTTTCTCTAACTCGTATCTATCTCTAGGCTTTACTTCGATAACTCTACATGGTCCTAAAAATTTAGGCCTTAGCTTCAAGCCTGTTCCAAATTGCGTTCTTCAGATGACTACTAGATCTCCCTGCTGATACTCAGGGGCCTTCTTGCATTTCTTATCGTAGGTTCTTCTATTTTCAGCCTGGATCTTGTGAATGTTTCTTTTAGCATCTTGTCGTAATTGGTTTCTTTACTCTTGAAATTCTTCCACCATCTCTTCCATTAGCAGATTTTTTAGATGAAGGTCCTCCTTATTTCTCATGATAACGCCAGTCAATAGTTCAAATGGAGACCATTTAGTACTTCGGTTGTAGGTGCTGTTTAGAATTCTTTGCAGTGGGTCTACAATTTTGTACCACTTGGTAGGATCGACGAAGGACATCTTGGTCAAAACAGGGATAAGAGTTCGGTGGATTCTCTCCACTTGACCGTTTCCTCGCGGTACGCCAGTGGTGATCTGCAGATGTTGGATGTTCTCTTCGGCACAATAGTCACTAAACACTTTGGAGATGAAAGCAGAACCGCGATCTGTTATTATTCTTTGGGGATTGCCGAAAGTCTTTTGTTGCAATTTCAATTTATCCAGGGCATCTTCTGCGGTGGTAGATCTTACGGGATACAGCCAGGTAAACTTCGTGAAGGCGTCGACTATTGTGAGGATATGTTGGTACCTTTTGTTGGTAGAGGGCATAGGACCAATGAAATCTACGTGATAGGTGCTTAACGGTACATCTTCTTTCGGAATAGGGTATAGGAAACCTTCTTTTTTCCCGCTCTTTCTGTTGGTTCTAACACGGTACACAGTTAACGATCACATTTTGCACTTGTCTGCTTAAATTAGGTATGAAAAATTCTCGTTTAACTATTTCTTCTGTTTTTGCAGCTGCGAAGTGTCCTTTCTCATGAGCTAGCTTGATTAGCTCAGTTTGCATATCTCTTGGTACTACTATTAATTCATTTCGTTTTTAATGAAGAAGTCTGAAGTAGGGTTTGTTTCAATCAGTGATTTAAAATTTTGAGTGTTTTCGTCTCCTTGTTGAGCTCTTTTCAATCTGGCGCTGAGAGTATCGCTTGTAATTTTGGCGACGGGGTATCGGCTTAAAGCGTCTACATGTTGCATTCTCTGGCCGGGTCGATGCACAATTTCGTAATCATAATTTTCCAACAGTAGTGCCCATCTCGCTATACGAGTAACTAAATCATTTTTGTCCATAGTCTTTTGAAAAGCTGAACAGTCCGTTATGATTTTGAAATGTTGCCCTAGAAGGTAGATTCGAAATTTCTTTAAAGCGGTGACAACAGCAAGAACTTCCAGTTCATAGCTACTACATTTCTCCTCGGCTGGAGTAGTTTTCTACGACATGTATTGAACAGGGTGTAATTTTCCGTCATCCGCTTCCTGGAGCAAATCAGCGCCATATCCTTGTTGGCTTGCATCGGTGTGTAGTTCGGTTCTTTTCCCTTGCTGAAAAATGCTTAAAACGGGACTTTCAGTTAATAGTTTCTTGAGCTTTTCGAATGCTTCAATTTGGGCTTGTTCGAATACAAATGGATTATCTTTCCTTGTTAGATCACTCAGAGGTTTCGCTATTTTAGAGTACGCGGGAATAAATTTTCGAAAGTAGCCGGTTAGTCCTAAAAAACTCTGGATCTGATTGACCGTTGCTGGCACTGGGAACTTCTTGACGGCTATCGTCTTCGCAACTGACGGGCGTATTGTTCCGTTTACGACGACGTGACCCAAAAATTCGACTTTCCTACTTAGGAATCGACATTTCTCAAACTTAATTTCTAAGCCATACTTCGAGGCAACTTCAAACACTTTCTTTAGTTTTTCTAAACCTTCTTCTTCATCTTTTGCCGGAATTATCAAATCATCCATGTAAATTACTACAATACCTTTTCGCATTAGTTCTCGAAAAATACTGTACACATATCTTTGGAATACGCTGGGACTAGTGCTTAGGCCGAAAGGTACTTTATTGAACTCGAATTGTCCGTCTGGAACAACGAAGGAGGTGCAGTCTTCATTGACATCGACATGGAAAAATCCATTTCTCAAATCTAACGTAGTGTACACCTTGGCTTCTTGGAGTTTATCTAACACGTCTTCTATCAACGGCAATGGAAAACGATCCTTGACCAGTTTCAGATTCAACTTTCTGTAGTCCACACAAAGTTGCCATCTTTTTCTTGACTAGCACAATTGGACTCGCATATTCGGACGAGCTTGGTCTTATAATTCCTTGTTCAAGCCATTCGTCGACTTGCTTGTTGACTGCTTGGTTCTCGGTAAAGGATAAGCGACGTGCAGGCTGGTAAACCTTTCAAAATAATCCTCATGGACACGTTTGTCGTTTCGGTCTTATTTGGCTCATAGATGGAAATCAATTCAAACAGTTTTTTTCTTATTCGTGGATTGCTAACATGTTTGACTTCAATTTCGTCTTCAGTTTTCGCTTCGTATACTTGCGTGTGCATGAACCAAATTTTATCTTCATGTTTACGGAACTGAACACTTTCTTTGTCGAAGAAGACGGAGGCTTGTTCCAAAATATCTGATCCGATTACTGCCTGAAATTCTAAACACGGCGTAGGTACGATGTGCCACGCGAGGGAATATTCTTTTCCGTCCAATTCAATTTTCCGTTGGAACGACCCTTTTGTTTTGACTTCGTATTTCCCTAATCCAGATAACACTACTATGTCTTTCGAGAGTTCCGAGGGTTCGATTATTCCTTCGCACATATCTTCACGAATGAGTGTCGCTGAACTGCCGGTATCGATGAGAGCTTCAAAAGTCTTGTTACCCATGGTTATTTTCTTTGTTTTAACTCTTTCTTGAGAGATTCGTGAGCAGACTTGAGCCGGAGGGCTTGCAGATTTATTAATGTTTGGGTTTTTGGGTAGCTTTGTACAATCTACGGCATAATGACTCGGTCTTTTGCAGTAGCTACAGATTAGTTACTTATTTCTTCCGACGTAAGGAGTTCCGTTCGATTGAAAGTATTTTTTTTCATGCCTATTGTTCCCAATTTGGAAATGTTCAGGTCTTCGAGAATAAGTATCGTTAGATCCGCTGGCTTCATATTTTACTTTCGCGAATGAGTTGGATGACTTCGGTTTTAATGTTCTTCGGACATCTTCATATTCTTCAAATTTTTTAGCTAGTTCAGCAGGTGAGTTAATAATAGACCATTCGTCTAGAAAATGTTGCTGAAACTCGTAAGGTGCTTTCTTCTTAATTTGATCGGCTATAATTAACTCTCGTAGTTGATCGAAGGTTTCTATTTTCAAACCGAAAGTCCATCCGTCGAAATACGTCTGCAGTTCGTAGTGAAAATCTTGCCATGTTCGCTCATCAGATTTTTGGTGAGATACAAATAGTTGACGAAGTTTTTCCGGAGACAACTTAAATCTTTTCAATAGTAAATCCTTGACGTGGTCGTAATCATTACATTTATCCGCTGGTTCTCTTGCGATCAGATGAGCAATCAATCCTATCAGTCTCTGTACCCAATCTTTCTTCGGCAAAAATATCAATTCTGCGTGCCGTTCAAATAAGGTGAGGTTCAAGCTGATGTCATCCTTCATATTAAACTTATGGAAGGTTTCGTGAATCAATTTATTCGGCGCCTGGACGTTTTCGGCGTTATTCGTCGTATTGACACTCTGTTGAGCCTATATTCGTAATTTCTCGAGTTCATTTCCTTGCTCTTCTCGCTTCTGTTCAATTTCTCTATCTTCTGCTTCTCGGCGTAATTTCTCTTCTTTTCCTTCTGCTTCTCGGCGTACGCGTTCCTCAGTTATGCTATCGATCAGTATTTTGACGTCTTCATCTACGCAATTTGGACTTTCCACGATGAGTTCTTTTATCCGAAGTTTAGTTGAACCCTGTTGGATACTTAACGACAGTTCTGCGGCAAGTTCTATCAGGTCTTCCCTTTTCTTAGAGAGAAGAAATGCCATTTCGTATAAAAATAAATCAGAGTGGTAACCCGGAGAACAAATTTAATTTAAAACTTAGTTCAATATTTCTTCAAAACTTATTCTCAATGTGAGAAATTTATTTAGTCACACTTAAAAAAAACGCTTGCTCAACCAGGAAGAAAGATAAAACGTGAACAATAAAATGCAATCTCTTACGATATTCGAATAAAACAAACAAATATTAGAAACTTCTGAAATCCGAAAATGGCACTAAAAAAAATATGCATAAACAACTTTTAAAACCAGAACAAAATATATTTTCTTTAGTTGCAATAAAAGAACATTATTTAAACTCATGTTTACACACAAAATGCAAAAAATCCTTTCTCAACATTTAATTTCTATTTTCGATGAGCGCCAAAATGATAGACTAAACAGAGGGAGAAAGATAAATACTCCTCTCTTTTCCCGCCACTTGTCGCGACAGCTTCTCGCCTAATGTCTGCAAACGAGCGGAAATGATTTTCCATTTTATCACTCTACCGTTACATCTGACAGCAAACAGACACTCTCAATGGAAACAACTCATCACAAGTCATTTGTAAGCAAAGTAAAAGCACTAGGCCTACTTAAAAGACACAAGTTCAAAAGGAATTGATCATATTAAAAAGAGATGCAAATAAAAAACCATAGCAAAGTTGTACACTGTTAGTTCCGAGCTGATTAAAATAATAATTATTGTCAATAAAATGAAGACAAACAACATATAATTAATTTCACGCTATCGGTCTTTCACAAACACACAATCATCACTGACCTGGCGATGGCGATTTCTCGAAGTATGATGTGCTGGCTCTCTTTCACTGGCGGGCTGATTTCTTTGGCGAATCTGTTAGCTGTGAACTTAAAAAATACGTTAGCATGGGAGGTGAGGTCTCGACGTTGGTCTGTGAGCGAAAACCGGAAAGGAAAAAAATGCTCTTAGTTAAAAATAAAATTCTTCAAACCGAAAACGGAAGTAAAAGTAAGGATGTTCCTAGGCAAGGAAGCAGGTCGTAATCCGGGCCGAGGCCCCAATTTGTAGAAGGGGTAAGTAACTTTACGGAAAGAATTATACGAAAAGAAAAAAAGATTAATGTCTAAACTAACATTTTATTTAGTATTAAACACATAAAGAAAAGACATCACGCTATTCACAATTTACAAATTTACGAGGAAGGTAAATTAACAGAGCATAGTTCACCTGTGAGATGGGGACTCCGAAATATACCAATTCGTTTAACGCATTGCATAAAAACGCCAAGCGGGGAAGAATGGACGACTTTACTCGTCCATTCTTCACGAGACGTGTGATCTCTCCGAAAAGGTGACGTCACGCGCGCGCAAAGCTTTCCTATTGGACGCTTAAGCACAACGGAATAAAATTCGTCATCTCTCACAAATCAATTTTCTACATATAAATATAGGGTGTCCCACTTTCAAAAGGCTGCAAAAAAAGAACCACTGGTCAGAATGACTTCCAATTTGAACTGAATATACTGGAAGAAGGGGGAAATGATTTGGCATAATAATACAACCTTTTACAGCGCCATCTATTGATACATTTTGGAACTTATTTTATTATTCCAAATCGTTTCCCCCTTCTTCCAGTATATTCAGTTCAAATTACCAGTGGTTCTTTTTTTGCAGCCTTTTGAAAGTGGGACTTTAATTATGGACACCCTGTATATATATATATGTAATATATCCATTACATATCGTTCTTAAAATACAACCTGAAAAGGAAAACTAGCTCAAATTTACATGGCTGGAGCTAGAATCAGACTGAAAGGAATTAAAATTTTGAAGCAGTCGGGTCGAATCGTTTTATTTAAGCGACAGAAATATACGTCCATTCATTTGAGATGCTCGCAGCGAAGTGTAATATCACCTTTCAACCTTATGTGCTAGAAGCGAGGTACATGTGCCTGTTATTTTGAAGTGTCAGCGGAATTTGGGGCTGGCGATGCCTTTCTCGAGACGTGTGGAAATGCAACGTTTGCTGTTTTATGGGAAGTTCTGTTGCTTAGGGTTTTTAAAGCGCTAAAGTAATGTTACTGGGGAAAGGGAATTTAAATGATAGAATGGAGGGCCTAATATTTAATTTATTACAAATCCCCCCGAAAAAGGGAAAATCGTCACGTTGAAAGGTGACATTTTCACAAACAAAATACAAATAAACTCTTGTACAATTACAATCAAATATAATCAAAATTAACTACATTGATGGAAAGAAGTCACGACAAGGTGGTTGAGAATTAGAACACATCAAGGTTACAGAGTCAAGAGCTTTGTCCATAAATTAACTTCACCGAAACAAAACCAAAGTTAAATCTCTTGAATCTTTACTATAATACTAAACTCACTCTTATGACTTCGTTGCACCATCACACAAAATATATGAAATTAAAGATAATATACAATGAAATTTATAATGAACACTCAAAATATATGGAATCATTTAATATGCAACAAATTTTATAATTATTAATGCAATGTGCATTGAAATTCAAATAACTGAAATATTATTGGCTAATATAATCTAAATAACTTTTTAAGCAGATCAAAGTTGTTCATTCAATAATGAGTGCTAAAATAACGTATAATTCTTGGAGTCCTTAAGCTCAGTTTAAATTTAAGTCGTTATACATTGTTTATTAAATAAGTCCTTATTGTATGTGGTTTATATTCAGTGTTTACATTTTACACATGATTTCACATGATTTCAAAACTTCCTCGTTTACATCAATTATCATTCATCGATCTCCATTTTTCATATTCCTATTCTCGAATACTTACATAAATTTTAAAATAATTCACGAAGAAATTTAAATAAGTTCAAGTTCAATACAACATCACTTTAGCCAATATTATTACAAAATTGATTTCTTATATTATTCTGAAAGTTTCACTTCAATTACAGCATAGATTTAGATACCTGTCAAGTTTTTTAACAATACATAAATTAAACAATTCAAAACAACTTGTTATAAATCCTTAATTAAGTAAATAGGCATCATTTTCATATTAGGTAATTTTCAAAAACATTATGTGCTTTAACATCGTCACTAGTTTCAATTCAAAATATGCAAATTCTATCATTGGTACTGTTGAACTTGATTAAAAGCCATAGAAAAGATATGGTAAATATATATATAGCAGGATGTAGCAGTGGGCTGAAGCAGGAATAAAAAAGAAGCAGTCGTTTAAAAACAGGAAACGTAGGTTTATTTTTCACCACAAAGTAAACTCGAGCTAACATTTAGCGTTGGCGATAGCATTCGGTCTAACACAATGCTCCGACTGACCTCGGCGAGAGCTAAATAAAGCCAGCACGTTATATACATTCAAACCACGTGGGTATCTGGCTGATTTGCATATTCAGGAAAATTTATGCCAAATAAACATCAAAATAATTGTTACGAAAAGTAATACTTGACTTATAATAAATAACAAAAATTACTACACATACAGTAACAAATATTACAAAAACATATAAACACCGGAAAAAGAAATGTTAAATTAAAACATCGCAACCAGCGTTCAGGAATGACGTCCGAACATCGCAACTTGCGATCGCAAAGAAACAGTTTCATCATGTCATACCCGAAGCATGCACGTCACTCGCTGTACGGGAAAAACATAACGTTTAACTTCCAAATTGGGAAGACAGTGTGGGGAGTATCCCAACAAGTGCCAATTTGGACAAACAGACTCAAAAACTGCGTCATACCTAACAAAAACTTATCTGACCTAAAATAGAACGATCCCGATCAAAATTTAAAGTCCAAGAAAATTTCTTCAATTCTCTTACAAATAATACAATTGGCATAAACAGGTAAAAATACGGAAGTCTGTACAAAAATATAGATTCAAAAAACATTACAGAAATATGCCGGTAGACTCAATATGTATAATTTACACTGACAATTCAAAACTAACATGTATAGATATTCAAAGAGCTAATACTAAACACATTTTATACAAATACATGAAAGTGAAAAAAAGTACTTTAAAACAAACTCATTCAAAAATAATGAATCAAAGACGAAAAAGTCCTTAGACAAGTTGTCATTAAAGAGTTCATTTTTAAATTTTAAACACAAACATCATACATATTTAAAAATGCAACTATTGAACCTTTTTAAACTTTGTTTTGTAACAGCTTTAGTCAATTGATCAGAAAGATTATTTTTTACTAGGAATATATTGTATATTGAAAAATTCTTTGTAAACTAGATCTCTTACAAAGAAAAGTTTTGTATCTATATGTTTAGTACGATGGTTTTCGATGGGGGATTTAATAAAATTGATAGCTGCTTGATTATGAACAAATAAACGAGTTACGTAATTTTCTTTTATTAGATTGTAATTAAGAGTTTCGTCCAAAATTCGTTTGAACCATATTAGTTCTTTGACGGTATCAGTAACAGCAACGAATTCCGATTCCATCGAACTCAAACTAACAAATTTTTGTTTTACTGACTTCCATTCTACAGGTACATTACCTATGAAAATTACATAACCTCCCATTGAAGTTCTATCGTCTCTGTTATTTGCAAAATCTGCATCACTGTATGCAGTAAGGTCTAGGGTACTAATGTTTGATAGATTGATTCTAAGATTTCGAGTATATTGAACGTAACCCAATAATTTAAGTAAGCCTTCCCAATGGGCCATTCCAGGATTATTTTGAAATTGAGAAAATACATTAAGTGCGTATGCTATGTCTGGCCGGGTTCTACTTGATAAAAATGCTAGGCAACCTATTAAACTGCGATACGGCAATTTGTTCATTTCAGCGATTTCATCATTAGTCTGAGGACTGTGAGATTTAGAATAAATACAACCTTTCGCTATTGGTAAAGATGAGATTGGGAAATTATAATTTTTAAAATCATTACAAATCTTGTCTATGTAACTGTACTGGTGTAAATATAAATTACCCGCGGTTTCAGTAAACTCCACACCTAATAATTTTTGGGTTTTACCTAGAACTTTCAATTCAAAGTTACTTTGCAGTAGGTGTATAGCTTTGGCAGCATACTTTTCGGTTTTCCCAAATACTACGATATCGTCTACATACAACAGAATTATAACATTGTTTTCAAACCCGTAGCAATTGCACCAACTGAATTTCGAAAAACCCAGTTCGCTTAAACTACCATGAATTCTAAGAAACCACTCACGACCGCTCTGTTTTAAACCGTAAATTGCCTTTTTTAACCTGCATACAAAGTTTTTACCGGATTCGAAACCTGGAGGTTGTTTCATAAAAATCCTTTCTTTTACTGGAGCATACAAATACGCGCACCTTATATCACATTTTATGTGGCACCATTTATTCAAGCAAACTAAAATAGAAAAAAAAGAAACGGATCAAACTAAAATTTACAACGGGGCTAAACACTTCTTCATACGAATCACCGTATGCCTGGCGAAAACCCTGGGCTACAAGTCTTGCTTTAAAACGCTCTATTTTTCCTGCAGGATTCTTTTTGACACTGTATACCCATCTGCAACCGAGTGGCTTAGCACCGGCGGGTCTTTCAACCACATCCCATACGTCGCGTTCCCTCATACAACTTAATTCTTCCTTCATTGCATTAATCCATTCTTTTCTATTATTAGATTTTACGGCCTGTTCGTAATGTTTAGGGATTTCTAGTCATTCAACATCATCACTAAGGTTTGCTATTGGAGCCTGCGTACAAGTCGTTTCCGGAAAACGAAAACATGTCGGGTTCATACCTAATACTATATAGTTCACAGCATGTCTTAACGTCGTTGAGGGAACGTAGCCTTTGTGTTTTCCCTACTTCGAAATAATAGTAGATATCCACCTTGCTTCCATCTGGGCGAGGGACTGGCTTCCGTACCCAATTGACGACTTTCTCGGGATCCCCTTCACTTTCGCTTTCCTCATCGGAACTTTCTACATTATCCCTTTCTAACGGGGTTTCTTTTCTACTTCTGGGTGAATCTTTAGACGAACCTTCAATAGGGTCGAAGCCATCACTCACAACAGGATCAACCTTGGGAACTGTAATATTTATATAATTATCATGTGGGTCCACTTCAATATTCTGCTCAGTATTTTGGCGACCTATAGTAGATTCATCGAATCTGACATTGATCGATTCGACTATTTTCCTCAGCTCTGGAACCCAAATACGATACCCCTTGGTTAGTCGAGCATCATTCCGGGTTTGGATCTCATATCTAGCTTTCTTCTCTGTTGTCTGGGAATACCTAAATATCCAAAAGGTTTTGAGTGCTTTACTGATGGTGGACGCCCCCCGTACAATTCAAATGGTGTTAATTTTTGACCCCCATTCCAAGTGTATGTAAAATATAGTAGAGCTTCGCTCCAAAAACCAGAGTTTAAACCGCTATCTCGTAACAAAGTATTTATGGCGTTAATTGCAGCGCGGTTATATCTCTCACTCACCCCATTCATTTCTGGAGAGTAAATATTCGTGACTTCGTGCTTAACACCAAGGTCATCACAAAAGGATTTAAACTTTGAATTAATAAATTCAAGACCATTGTCAGTCCTGATACACTTTACTTTACGATCCTGAAACCTTTCTGCGCGTTTAACAAAATTCTTAAAAATATCAAATGCGTCAGATTTATGCTTAATGGGGAATACATGCGTTTTTCTTGAGTAGTCATCAATTATAGTCTAAAAGTAATGATGACCCTCAAGAGATTGATTGGGTAAAGGACCGCAGAGATCCATACGTAAAATGTCTAATGGTTTCTTACTACGCTTGGCCTCGATACTTTTAAAACTAACGCGGCTCTGTTTTGCTTCACGACAAGCTTCACAATTCCTGGGGGTACCAGCTGGTTCTAACATGCCGCGAACACGGTTATGCTTATAAGTATTTTTAATGTAATCTGCATTTATATGTGCAAACCGTCTATGTAAAGAATTTATATCTACCGAAGCAAAAGTAATGCTCTTTTTACCTTTTGACTTATTACTTTTAAATTTTAAAGGCTTCTCATCATTAAAGCTGTTATTTACATTCGAATTACATGACTTTACACAATTATTAGTTTCAATATTATTTACATCTGACACTTTATCTATTTTATCAGGATAAACATAATACAGTCCATTATTTAATTTAGCCGAAAATATAAATTTATTATTTTTATACACATTTATTTTAGAGTTACTACCTGTAAATTCACATTTTTTACTGTCAAGCCTGGAAGCTGAGATAAGATTCTTTCTCAAACTGGGGGCATACAGTACATCTTTTAAAACATATCGTTCACCGTTAATAGTCATATGCACCTTACCTTTACCGAGAACTGGGGTTGACATGTCTATACCGGCTCCACACAACGAGTGGTCCCTTAAGTCTTCGAAATCGTGGAGCCACATCTTCTGGTTAGAAAAATGTGAAGTAGCATCCGAGTCAATTATTCAGGTCGTATTCACCTCATCAGCTGATAACGCCTCTAAAAGTAGCGACTGGTCGTTTCTCTTTGACACAGAAGAATTTCTTGAACGAGACATCGGGCGACGAGACTGGAACGTCTGTCGGATTTTACCGTCTGTGCACTCGGATTTGAAATGTCCAAACTTTTTGCATCCATACATCTTTCTTTCGAGGTCTTCGCTCTTGTGGGGATGAATCTCTTCTACTAGACGAGGATGCTGTCCGGGAGTCTGGATAACTGCGTCGGCTATTTGTCCATGCTTTATGCACATCGGGTTCGGGTCCAGAGTGGAATCCAAAGTCAGGTCTGTCTAACCTCCTCTGTCGTAATCTTGCTTGCTCAGACAGGAGTTCTTCTAATGCAGTTTCAAAGTTGAATTCTTTATCAGATAATTTGTATAATAAGTTCGTACTGTTGTGGTAAGAACTGCGTTAATTGGTACACTTTGTCGATTTCTGGTACTGGGGAACCTGCACCCGATAACTCTTGACATATCTTGTTTATTCTTGATGCGAATAGGGCTATGTCACCATCCTCCTATGGGTATTGGGTAAAAAATTCCCGCTTTAAACACATTATCCTCGCTCGGGAGGTTGGCTGAAAATATTTCTTTATCTTAGTCCATGCCTCGCTAGGGTCTTGGCAATCCTCTATTAAAGTTCTAAAGCGAGGATGTATGGACATGTATATAGTGGCCAGAGCTTTGTTAGCCCTTGCTTCATACGTAGATTTCATTCCTTCGGCGGCATCTTTAGTTGGAACACTTTCCGTACCATCTACGATAGACCAGCAGTTTCTTTCAGTCAGTAACATGCGGATATCGGATATCCATGTCGTGTAGTTATCCTTTTCCAGTTGACGGATTTGGAAATTAATATCGGATGACATATCCGGTTTTCGAATCAGCACTTCTTGCTTCTTTAATAAAAGTTAAAAATCATCTTCAGCTACGAGTTACACCTGGGGCCCATAACCCTTGTTGAACTTGATTAAAAGCCATAGAAAAGATATGGTAAATATATATATATAGCAGAATGTAGCAGTGGGCTGAAGCAGGAATAAGTAAAAAGAAGCAGTCGTTTAAAAACAGGAAACGTAGGTTTATTTTTCATCACAAAGTAAACTCGAGCTAACATTTAGCGTTGGCGATAGCATTCGGTCTAACACAATGCTCCGACTGACCTCGGCGAGAGCTAAGTAAAGCCAGCACGTTATATACATTCAAACCACGTTTGAATGTATATAACCTGTTTGATGTAACGTATATATAACGTGTTTGATACCACGTTTGATGTCCAACAGGTATCTGGCTGATTTGCATATTCAGGAAAATTTAAGCCAAATAAACATCAACATAATTGTCACGAAAATTAATACTTCACTTATAATAAATAACAAAAATTACTACACATACAATAACAAATATTACAAAAACATATAAACACCGGAAAAAGAAATGTTAAATTAAAACATCGCAACCAGCGTTCAGGAATGACGTCCGAACATCGCAACTTGCGATCGCAAAGAAACAGTTTCATCACGTCATTCCCGAAGCATGCACGTCACTCGCTGTACGGGAAAAACATAACGTTTAACTTCCAAATTGGGAAGACAGTGTGGGGAGTATCCCAACAGGCACCAATCATGACATAAGTGACAAACCTGGAGGTGAAATGGGCTATCCTCTGTGATGTCCAACGTGAAAGACTGTTAGTGATCACGAGGGTGCTGTAATGCAAAGACAGCAAGAGGCTCATCCCTCTGCGGGAGAAACTACCCTTGTGCGGGCAAAAGGTTTCTCCGGTGTCAAAAAAAATAACAACTCAGATCATCAACATACTTGGCAAAATTAGGGGTAACCTGTGACATGTCATGTTAGCCCTAACATTGACAAAATTTTTCTTTAACTTAGCACATCAACATTTTCTTTTTAATAAATATTCTTTTAAAATAATTCAGATGGTAATTTGTGGAAGGCAAACAAGCATCAAAAATTCCCTAAATATGATAGACTCCGAAATTTAGGTAGGTATCTAAATCCATCAAAGTTAGGTTAACTTCATCATGGGTCAACAGCAATCTTCATTGGGTTATCAAAATATCGTAAGATTATCGGAGTCATAGTCAGGTAGTTATTTGAGTCACAGTTGGGTAGTCTTAATCATCACAGATAGGGTTTTTTTCCTAACACTATTAATTAATTTTTACTTGGGATCTTGGGCGTTTTGGGGTTTACTGTTGTTAAAATAGGAATTTTACTTTTTCTAGTTGCTAATCGAAAATTATCTGCAGGGTTGAAAGGTCTTAATCTGGTACAGTGTACAATTTCCGAAGTTTTCTTAGGCCCGTATGCCGATCAAACACTTACGAGAGCAAAGCTCTCGCAAAGCCCCTCCCTTCCGCAGAGGGGTCGCATTTGAGATGCAGATCAAACAGCGAGAGCTTTTTCTCTCGTAAATACGAACGTCACGTGATCAAAACTTGCGGCTAGTAGGGAGTTCTCGTAGACTCGTCTTTTCTCTCGCAAAGCCGGAATAGTCATTCGCTTTGCGAAGGAGAAGGATGTTATCCCTTTCTTTAAGCAGGGAATGGATATTACAAGATACGGATAATCCACTTGAGATGGAAGATGAAGTTTTTATTACAAAAATTTAGACTGTGCAAACATGAATTTATGTGTTTATTACATTTTTTCTACAACATCTTCAGCATTTATGACCTCTAAAAGCTTTTTATTTCTGACTAACAACTATTTTTGTCTTCCATTATTTTAATTAATGTTTCTAAATTTTGATTAATTTTTAGCAGAATTCCTTGCCGGGATGTTGTTTCGATTTCTTGCACCATAGTGTTTTGGGTTTGAAGAGCCTCAGCTTCAAATTTATTTAACTCGGCTGCTTCTCTTTTTCTTCTTAAGGCTAGATGCTTCCTGCCACGTACTGTTGAACTGTCTAGAAAATAATAAAAAATACATAGTAAATGAGATAGCACATGAAACAGAGCTATTATGTCATACATAAAAATCAACATATGTTATTTCATAGAAGTTATTGTCACAGATTATATAGTAAAACTGCAAATAATTATGAAGAAGAGTTCTATGCAGGCATTTACATAAAACTATGTATGTTACGTAAAACATACAATTGTTTAATTTCTATAAAGTATGGTACTAAAAAAATTTTAATTATCTCCAACAATTTCAGTCTGAAATTTATATTTTAAAACTTGTTACAAAAATTTGATTTAAATTTATCAAAATCCAAATAATTTGATGACTGAGCAATATGCCAAGACTTTGTTTCTGCTCTTTTAGTGGTAGTTACAATCTTAGGTATTGTAATTCACTTTGAATAACAACAACTTTCTGGGGGGGGAATTAATTAGTATAAAGAGCAAATAATTTTACTTTAAATTTATTTAAAAAATTCAAATTTTCCAAAAGCATTATGAAACAAACATTCATTTTGTTAGTTACAATAGCTATTTTTTTCTCTGGGATTTTTCTTTGCTTTATGATTATTAAATACATAGTTGCATTTAACAATCATAAAGCTAAACATAATTCTGATATATGACTGAGCATTGGCAGTAATCTTTTGAAGCACAATTATTAAATTTATATTTGCTATTTAAGTGTACAATGTCATGGTCTCAATCCCCACCCTCAAATATTAATAATGCGGTGATCTTTACCTGGTAACAAAGCCTCCTGCAACAAAATATTTTGATCTTTGTTTAATGATTAACTAACAGCATTTTTAAAAATTTATAATAAGATTTATAAAAAAAAATAGAAATATGATATTCTTGTACACAAATGCCAGAAAAGTCTAACAGAACATTTTTAGTACTTAATTGTCCCTTAAATAAGCATTAGGACATTTTAAAATTTTACTTTAATTAAATTTATTTATGATAAATATCTTGCAATGTAAAAATATGATATATTATAAATAGCATTGAAAATGATTAAAAGAAATTCTAATCAACAGGTAATTAAATACAAAATTAATAGTTTACTTACCATCCATTTTTTTCTGTTTTAAAACAGCCTACAAGTAAAAAAATAATAATAAAATATTAGGATATTGCTAAAGTCAAATTACATTTTTTTCTTTTCAAATACAACTGAAATTACTTACCAATGCAGATGAATAGAATGACTCATCAGTGATGCCTTCACTGCACTTTTTTCTCGATCTCCTGTACTGAAAAATTTGATGTCCTTTGAGACAATTTTATCTACAAAATATAAAAGAAACAGCCACGTTGATCGAAGTCAAAGCGCGGGTTTTTTCCAATACTGTATACTTTTTCTTGAACCCCAACGCAAGGAAGCAATATGCCGTGTTTGAGGCAGTTCAGTCGGACGGTTTCGCTAAATTGACCGTCGAATCCCCCCCTCCCCCGGGTTAGGGTTCGTGAGGGACCCCAGCTCCCGCAAAAGGGAGGAGAAAAAGGGCGTGGCTTGACCATATAAGGTTTCCTTACACATCTTGACGTCATCATTTGCGGAAGCGCAAATTGTTTGATCAGCATAGCTAAAAAGAGTACTCACCCCCTACTCTCGCAACAACCCCCCGTTTGCGAAGCGAGAGACACAAAGCTCCAGCGTTTGTTCTGCATACGGGCCATAGTAAGGGAATTGGGTCTGTTAATTTCAAAATTTACTCTAGAAATTTGTTTCAAAATTTTATATGGACCAGAATAAGGGGGGGTAAGTTTAGGAGTATTTGGGTAACAAAACTCTTCGTACATTACTATATCACCTACCTTAAATTTAGATTCCTCAAAATGAGTGTCATATCTTTCTTTATTTACTTCATGATTTCTTATAGTTCTCTGTTTAGCAATCTTCCTAGCTTCTTCAATTGGTGGGTACATGTCTTGATCATCAAGTAAATTTTTGTAGGTTGGTTTTCCATGCATTAAATAAGAAGGGGGAAATTTTGTTACGGTATGGGGTGTGTCGTTATATTCATTCGTTATTTCACGTAATAATTTTGTCCAGGAGACTTTACCAGGGTGTGAATTTAATTTACATTTAAGCCTAGTAATCAGGGTCTGATTTACTCTTTCATTTTTTCCATTTGTTTGTGGTCTATGCGAAGTAGTTAGCAATTGTGTAATATTATTGTTTCTCAAAAAATGTTTAAATTTGGAGGAAGTAAAAGCACTATTCCTATCACTTAAAATTTTCTTAGGTACTTGGTGTTGAAAAATTTGTGTTAAACAATTAATATAAGTATCTGTATTTTCATTTTTAGAAGCAAAGGTCCATATATACCTCGTGGCATGATCTATAACTATGTGTAAATATTTCTTTGTAGACCCATAATAATTTAAACCACCAACAGTGTCTATGGCAAGAATTTCAAAGGGTTCACTGGTAGGGGGTAACATTTGTAAGAGACCAAATCTTTTTTGTCTAGACTTCTTATTCAATTGACATACTTCACAATGTTTCCCATAGTTACTCACATCTTTAGTTATTCCAATCCAATAATATTGAGGGGATATCAGATTTAACATTGCCAAAACTCCTAAATGTCCATAATTAACATGGGCTTTTTCTAATAATTTTAAACGTAAAGAGAAGGGCACAACTATTTTCATTAAACCTTTTTTTTAATTGTCCATACATTATTAACTTTTTTAAACTTCTTACCGTTTACATTATCTAAATTTTGATGATGCTCGATTTCTTGCAATGTCAACAATGGGTCACGTTCACGTAAAGTTACATGGTGAGAAATTGGGTTTCTAGTTAACATATCGGCTTCATAATTTGTAGAACCTTTTTTATATTTAATGTCAAAATCGTACATGGAAAGTTTAAGTGACCATCGGAATAATCGTCCAGTTGGGTGTTTAATACTTTTTAACCAGACAAGTGCAGCATGATCCGTATGAACAGTAAAATGAGTCCCATGTAAATAACAATAATATTTATCAACAGCATCAATAATGGACAAACATTCCAACTCGGTAATGGCATAATTTTGTTCATAGGTTCTAAGTTTTCGAGAATGATAGGCTATGGGATGCAAACTTCCATCAGGGTGTTGTTGTTTTAAGATTGCGCTTACCGCTTGTCCGGACGCATCCACGAAAATATGACATGGGTAATTCGGATTGTAAATAGATAAAACAGGTTAAGAAATTAGAGCGTCTTTTAAATCCTGAAAAGCTTTCTGGCAATCATCTGTCCATTCAAATTTAGTGTCTTTCTTCAATAATTTATTCAATGGTATTCGTAATTTAGCATAGTTGGGAATGAATTTATTATAAACATTTACGCTACCTAAAAATCTTTGTAAGTCTTTAACATTATTGGGAGGTTGAAGTTTCTTAATAATTTCTATATTGGAGTTACTCGGGTGATAACATCCCTTTCCCACTTCATATCCCCAAAATTTTATTTTTGTTTGGGCAAATTGGCATTTTGAAAATTTCAATTTTATGTTTTCTTTTTCACAAATCGATAAAATAGTTTTTAAATGCTCCAAGTGTTCTTCGAAAGAGTCTGAAAATATAATTATATCGTCAAAATAGTTGAGCGCAAATTTAATTTGGTATTTATTTAAAATTTGTCTGAGTGTTCTTTGGAATATGGCAGGAGCGTTTTTCCAGCCAAAAGGTAATCTTTTCCATTCATATAAGCCAAAGTTTGAGGTGAAAGCTAATTTTTCTGTATCCTTTTCATTTAGTTTAATATGCCAGTAGCCACTCGCGAGATCAAGGGTGGAGAAAATCTTAGCATTGGTTAGTTGATCGAAAACTGCGTCGATTCGGGGAATTGGTTCCGAGTCCGTTTTTGTAATACTATTTAGTTTTCGGTAATCGATACACATTCTGAATTTTGAATTTTCATCTCTCTTTTAAGCCAAAGTAATTGGGGAAGCATAGGGTGAATGAGATGTTTTTATTAAACCTGCAGCTAAAAGCTCGTCTATTTGCTTCTTAATTTCGGCATTATCTTTTGGCGACGCCCTGTATGGACGAAGGGAAATTGGTAGTTCAGAATTCAGAATTACTCTTTGTGGTTCAAGACGTATACATCCAACATAATATTTATTTTTCGCGAAAATATTATTATATTCATTCAATATTTTGTTCAATTCAACACTTTCATTATCAGCAACATTATTTTCATTTTCAATTTTATAAAAACGAGTATCACAATTTCTATTATATTTAGTATCAAGATTTATAGTATTATGAGAACAAGTATGTGGCACATTAGGATTATCATATGTTAAAAATATATAGCAATTATTAGTAACATTTTCCAAAGACAAAGTAGATGAAATATTATTTTTTCCTTGATAAACACAAAAATTTTTAAAATCCAAATTAATTTTAAATAGATTAATAATTTCCGACGATAAAATTGCATACTTTAAATTTGTTTCAATAACCTAAAAATTCACAAATCTATTCAACTTACCGATTCGGCACTTTGTAGAAATTATTTTATCAGTTTTGATTTTACCTGCAAGGGTACTGATTTGAGAATTGTCTTGTGGGAGAATGTTCACATAATATTTAATTTTATCATATACAGTTCGAGAAATAATGTTAATGGTGCTACCTGTATCTATCAGGCCGATAATCAGTTCAGTACCGATTTCTAGGTCTACGGTGAACATCCGTCATTGTCGCTGTTCTGTCATGTTGCTGTTATAATTGTTTGCATGTTGTGGAGGCTGGAACCGAGTCCTAGGACGTTCCTCTTCTCGAAAATTCTGGGGCCATCTATGCCATGGTCGCGGTTGTTGGTGCCGGAATCTAGGTGACTCATGTTGTGGGAATCTGTCATAGTCATCTCGCCGATCGAACGGTCTGCGAAAACCGGACTGTTGGTTATGCAAGTCTCTATTATGGTGTTCTTTCCTCTTGTTATCTTCGTAGCTGTTGATCATTTTCCTCGCAAGGGAAATCCACTCAGTAGTTGTACCAACGTTACTTATTAAAAATAAATCCCTGTATCTTGTTGGAAATCCGTCTGTGAGACCTTGAATTATAATTTCTTCTTCAAGTTTTAATGCGCTTTACCGATATTCATTTTCTTTTTAAAATAATCATTTATATTTTGACTTCCAGAAAGGCTCAACCTGCTGAAATCTTCGAATGAAAACTGTTTTTCTTCTGAGAAATAGTCACTGATTTTTATTTTAACTTCATCCCACTTTTGTGATTCTATTAGGATTTCGATGTAAAATTCCAAAGCCTCGTCCGATAGAAAATCCGGAAATAATTGTAGTTTTTCTTCTTCCGTCAATTCAATAGTCTTTTTTTTCGAAGAATTTCAACCAGTTATTAATTTTGACCTTTCGGGATTAAATTTCGGGAGATTACTTAATAGATTTGGCGAAGATATAGCACTGTTTTCCAATAATTGTTTGTTGTAAACTCCAGAATTATCCACTTGTTTTTCTTCAGGTTGGTCAGAGTCACGATGATCAGCCAATTTTGTATTTAAATCTTTCGATGTCATTTTCCTTTGCTCGTTTCGAAAAGCAAAATCAAAACTAGGTCATTTCATTTTTGAGTGTTACGCTGGCGAACTCCTATTGCGCTTCTCTCAAGGTCGGTATTTCACGCGCACACACATAGTCCTAGGCAATGGATTCGAAATCCGTTGGGGTTTCCCCGCACAGGTTCGAATCCTGTCGACTCTATGTAATATATCCATTACATCTCGTTCTTAAAATGCAACCTGAAAAGGAAAACTAGCTCAAATTTACATGGCTGGAGCTAGACTCAGCCTGAAAGGAATTAAAATTTTGAAGCAGTCGGGTCGAATCGTTTTATTTAAGCGACAGAAAAATACGTCCATTCATTTGAGATGCTCGGAGCGAAGTGTAATATCACCTTTCAACCTTATGTGCTAGAAGCGAGGTACATGTGCCTGTTATTTTGAAGTGTCAGCGGAATTTGTGGCTGGCGATGCCTTTCTCGAGACGTATACACGTGTAGAAATGCAACGTTTGCTGTTTTATGGGAAGTTCTGTTGCTATGGGTTTTTAAAGCGTTAAAGTAATGTTTCTGGGGATTGGACTCAGGAAAGGGAATTTAAATGATAGAATGGAGGGCCTAATATTTAATTTATTACACACATATATATATATATATATATATATATATATATATATATATATGTGTGTGTGTGTGTGTGTGTGTGTGTGTGTGTGATAGATAGTTCGCCGCTCGAAGAACAGTTACTAAATAATAACACTTAAAGAATACTAACATTTAATTAATTTATGTACAGAAATATTTACAAAAGGCTTGAAGTTACAACAGCCGAACATATCCCAGCAGGTTAAGTGCATGCAAGCACTACGAATATTATATCGGAACTGCACCGGAAGCGATGCACAATATTTGTTACAACATACAGAGGCGCAAGGAACAGTTCGAATTTCATATGTTCCTTGCGCCTCTTTCTCATTGGCCAGGTGAGTCGGAGCGCCATCTCGCGGCATCCTCTGCTGATCTGTCCATGACGTATATCCTCGATTAACTACATATATATATACAGTGATTTCCGATTATAAGAATCAAGTTTGTTAATACTGTTTTTGATTCTTATAAGCGGTTGATTCTTATAGCCGAAATTTAAGGTTTTGGACAGGCAAACACACGTCTATATATACATATATTAGATAATTTACCATAAAATACTCTTTAATTTACGTTAATTATCTTTTATTAAAATTATCTTTTATAATTTTAAAAATTCAACTAAATTTTTAGACCTATAAGTGACACATGATTATAGTAAGAGAAGAAAAAATCCAATATTTGTTACAACATACCTGCTTAACAGTTTTAACATTTCGACTACAGGAAGGGTGCAAGAAAAAGTTTTCTATGGTAGTTTGACGTAATGAAGTTTTCATGGGGCTGTTTATACCTCTTTCAATACTAATAGTCTCAGTCGAAGATTCACCTTCTAGCATACGTTTCACGGTTTGATATCGTGCTGAATCTACTAATGTCACGTTTGCATAAGTGATAGTGGATACTTCAAGATTTATGTGTTTCGGGGTCCAGGAAGCAGCAACCAGGATGTGGGAGGCGGGAAAAAAGAGTCCCTATTATTGCTTGTCAGTGGAGAAAAGTGAAATCGGACCCGGACGGGTAAAGATACCCCCGGGGCAAGCTAATAGTACAGTGTTGTGCTAAGGCGTTTAAGGGGAAACTATTATGTTATGTCTAACAAAGAAAGGGATGAATTTTATGACTATATTCCATCCCATCTTATCAATCTTTCTTTTAAAAAAAACTTCTTGCCTTTTGAGGGTTTAAGTGGCTTCTTTGGAAAAATGAAAGGAAAGCGAAGAGTGTAAACTGATTCTTAAAACCGGTGGATTGATTCTTTAAAGCAAAAATTTTAACATGGAAATAATACATTTGTTTTTGTTTACGCGATATTGATTCTTATAAACGGTTGATTCTTACAACCACTGATCACTATAAGCGGTGGTTACTGTATATATATATATATATATATATATATATATATATATATATATATATATATATATATATATATATATATATATATATATATATGTAACATACCGGCCCGGCACCGTGGAATGATGATCGGAACTGGCCTGCCACCACAGAAGGGGAAGTCGTCCGCTTTTCACACCAGCAAAACTTTATTTATCTCAGTTGCTACAAGTTGTCGGGGCATCGACAATTCACAAAATCCCACCAGTACACCGAGGCGCGCCTATTTATAACTTCATAGAAGTATTGCCACGGGATGCAAAAATTCTTGCAGCAATCGGCTGGTGCTCTGGAATCTGGGCTCTGACCGATTGGGGAACAACAGGGGTTGTATAAGAGATGCCCGGATATGTAATATGCCATTTCATGGAATTCCAACAACTTCTTGTCTGGCGTGTGGCAACACTGGTTGCTATTCTATTATTGTATGCTTGATGTCACAAATCCAGACGATTAATAAATGGCTATGTTCTTCTTCTTTGTTCGTTGAAATTAATGATATCCTACCACACTGCGCCAACAAGCTCCGTGTTTCGTCGATCGGTAGCGGGAAAATCGTTAATTTCGATAATCTGACGTCACCACTTTCATGGTTAATACGCTATATTTTCGAGTTTCTGGACAGACGTCTTTTGGATTAAAAGACCTTTAGGAGGAATTAATGGCATCTCTAGTGCTACTTTTTGTGAATAAGAGTCCGAAAAAAATGATAACCTCGTACGGTGGTTTCGCTGACGTCATCACTTTCTCGAGTAACTTGAAACCTGCAAACCCGTGTTCCTTTCTGGGATGCATTTAGCACAGAATAGTTCTCTAGGAAGTTTTCTACCTCACTACTGATGTCATTTCGATATCCGAACATTTTGTAGTTAACTTTTATAGTAACATCGATAAGATTCTCAACCAGATAATTCCTCGATTATGTTTTTCGAGATTTCCGTAAGCTCATTCATTCTCTCCTTTCTCTTTACAAAACTTACACTTACTCTCGTTACAAAACTTACTCTCTTTACACATCTCCTTTACAAAAACTTAATATTACATGGTTGGTATGATGGTTAATACGTTATATGTCTCCCCTGCGATGAAACACACATGTTGTTCCAGAATGATAAATGTGGTTCCGATTCATGGTTCCGATTTGAACATGCAGATCTGTTTTGGAGCCCATCCCAAACGAGCAATCCTGCACCACCGTAACGGTGTCATTCAATGATGTTGTCTTGGTGGTAATGGGTACCTGGCGTTCTCCATATGACAGTCCGACGTGAATCAGACTGCAAGCTAAACCTGGCCATCACACAAGCCCACTGTGACGATGTCCTCATTGCATGTTCTCTACTCCAAGGCTAATCGCTGCCGACAGTGAGCTGTCGTGAGCAGAACACATCTGACAGGCGAGCATATATTTCCCAAACGGTTTGCCTTGAAACTGTGGTACCCGTGGCTGCAGATAGCTGACGAGACAGGTCGGATGTTGTGTTCCGTCTGCTTCTTTTGGCAGTTACTCCCAAATACCGGTCTTCATTCGGCGTTGTAACCCGGGGGCGACCTGTACTGTAACGTCTACTGACATTTCCATCATCTTGGAATCGTTGGCAAAGCCTAGAGATGACACTTTGGGCAATTCCAAGTTCCTCGGATACTTCCATCTCAGTACGCCCGCATTACAGGCCTATAATTCCACCACGTAAAAAATCATTCACATGCGTCCTATGTGTCATAACTATTCGGTTATGGCACTGAGCGGCTTTCAGAACGCTTGTGAACAATTTTACTTCTTTGCCACCATTCCTTATATACCCCTCTCTTACAGTCTCGTCATTGTGACGTACTATCGGCGTCATCTGGTGGCTTCTTGTAATTTGCATATAATTCTTGAAGATGTGCGTGATAATTCTACAGGTGAAATTTTTACTTTAGAGTTCGGTTTCCGTGTGATTCTGAATTATCCTTAATTTATGGACATGAGTGTAGATTAGTGTCTCGTCAGTTTGCTTATGCTGGCGGACCTATATAATTTACTTGCGGTGCAGCGTTATATTAACTGGTGACCCGGACCATGGCAAATGAAGAATTCTCAAATAAAGCGGAATCAGGAATCCAAGCAGAGTTACACAAAGCAAGTGTCGAAATATCGCCATTCTGGGTGGAAAAACCAGAAATTTGGTTTTATCAAGTGGAGGCCCAGTTTAAGATATCAGCTATCGTATCTGAGGTTTAACTATCTCACTTCCCAAAATAGTTGAAAATACAGTGGAATCTCGATCTATCGTTTTTCAAGGGACCGACTAAACTAAATGCGGGAAAACGATAGATCTGTGATCATAACAAAGCAATAGGATCGTCGGGACTGGGTGAAATAAACGACACATACGGGAAAACGATGATTCGCAAAACGATCGATCGAGATTCCTCTGTATATGGGATATAATTCAAAGTAGTAGCAACTTCAAATATTCTGACTCTAAAAAAAAAGTTTGTTAGACTTATTTAAAGAGAGTGAAGGTGTTCGAATTAAACAATCAATTACAGGAATCGAACTCGGCGATTTGAAACCAAGCCAGTTATTACAGAAATTAAAATCCGTAGCTACTGGATATATTTCAGAAAATTTAATTGAAACACTATGGCTTGAAAAACTGCCCGACTCCATCAAAAATATTTTGCTTGTTAGTGATGACTAATTTGATGATTATGGCAGATAAAATAAATGATATGAGTAGTAAACCTAAAATCTGTAACGCTAATGCAGAATCCAATCAAATTAATGTAGAAAATTTTATCTATTGAACAACAGATTGCACGGTTCGTTTTAAATGGCAACTCACGATTTCCAGTTCGTCAGTCTAATAAATTCCGTGCTCGCTCTCGTAGTAAATCGCGTAAACGATGTGATCCCAATGGAAGATTCTGTTTCTACCATTTTAAATTTGGAAAAAAAATTTTTACCAGAGAAATGCGGGTGGAAAACTCCCACCAGCTGCCTCGAATCATTATGATTGTCGCAAACACCGATTATTTGTTTCAGATAAAAAAACGGATTTGCGTTTTTTAATAGACGGATGTTATATTGTCGTGGTTCGACAAATCATTATCTTGTCATAACTGTAGAACCAACTTCTCGTTTATTATCTTGGTTAAATAATCATTTACAAAAGTTGGTACACTCATGAGAGCGGGGTTCATTATTCAAAGTCCGCGTCTCTCTGCGACTTTTCAAAAGTACAACTCTAATCTGTCGTTACCGGCGTCTCTATTTATGCATTCTCTCTCTTTCTCGAACAACAACAGGCCTTTTTCGGATACCACCTTCGGGGAATTTCACTGTCCACGGCTATTCCCTTGGAAGCTAACGGGTTTCACTAATCATTCTAAATGACCTGACTACCTCACCTATTATCGAGCATTTGTATATCGTTTCGAAACCTGTTTGAGTTTCTTTTGGGCTTCATCAATCCCACTTAGGAATGGGAGACGAGAGTCTGACAGTTAGTATAATTCCGACAACACCAAAAGATAAAGTAGCCAGTGATTATAAATTGTATGCTGCGAATGGCACAGAAATTCCTTGTTATGCTATTAAAATTCTTGACCTCGATTTAGGACTACGTCGCACTTTTCAATGGCCATTCATAATTGCTAAAGTCAATAGAGGATTATTAGGTGCTGATTTCTTAAATCACTTTCATTTATTACTTGATATTAACAAAAAAAAGACTTATTGATGGGGTAACCAAACTTAATATTATAGGTACAGTTGCTTCATTGTCCGACGAAACAAATATTAGCACTTTACAATAAAGCGTCGAAATTTTTTGATTTGTTGCAGTCATACCTGAATATTACTTAACCGAATTTATTAATCAGCACACCCTAACACGATATCAAGCATTATATTACAACAAAGGGGCAACCTGTCTATTCTAAAGCAATACAACTTGACCCACACACACTCAAACTTTCGAAACAAGAGTTTCAATTCATGATGAATAATGGCATTATACGACCCTCCGTGTCACAGTGGGCAAGTCCCCTTCACTTAGTTACTAAAAAAGATGGTACATTACGACCCTGTGGGGCTTAATGACCAAACCATACCAGATTCCCAGAATAGAGGATTTCCATGATATTTTGAAGGGTCTCCAAAATTGATTTGAATTGAACGTGATGAGTTTTGGTATTCGTAATGCTCCATCAACGTTTCAAAGGTTTATTAATCAAGTATTAACTGGCCGAGACTTTGTATTTGCTTATCTCGATGACTTGTTAATCGAGAAGAAGATGTCAGACACCACCTGAAATTAGTTTTCGATGGGTTGGACGAATATGGATTGCTCCAAATCGATTATAGGAGTAAACCAACTTAAATTTTTGGATCTAAACCACTTCCTGATAAAGTCCAGGTTATATTAAATTATAAATTACCTGAAACTGTTCAAGATCTTCGTACTTTTCTCGGAATAGTTAATTTTTACAGAACAACATCAAGCCACGATTACCTGAAAGGATCCAAAAAGAAGGACCGCAGAAAAATTCCTTGGACAGAAGATGCCAAAATTCAGTTTGAAAATTGTAAGCTAATACTGCAATCTTAACATTTCCCAACTCGAAATTACCATTGTCCTTAGTACAGATGCTTCCAGTTGGGCTATTGGCGCTGTCTTACAGCAGTGTCAAGATAATGGTTGGAAACCGATTGCATTCTACTCCAAAAAATTGAACAACACCCAGAAAATGTACGATAGAGAGTTGTTAAGTATTTATCTTGCTGTGTTAGAACGGAGAAATTTCGTCGTACTTACTCATCACAAACCATTAACGTTCGCATTCAAACAAAAAAATGAAAAAGCATCGCCAAGGCAATTAAGACATCTCCAATATATATCACAGTCTACAACGGACATTCGATTTATCAAAGGTGAAGAAAATGTCGTTGCAGATATGCTTTCAAGATATTTCCTTGATTGATTATGTAAAATAATAATTCTTTGAAATTCAAAAAATATTCTCTTCAGTCTGTGGTGTGATACCTCAATGGCCAATGTTCGCCAATGTTATTCCTGAAATCTCCCGTTTTGCAATTTTTAAGTAAATCCATGGACCAAGTATATTGATAACTACACCAAACTGATTCATATGGCCAAATGTTAAAAAGGATGGGCTCGTTCCTGTATCAAGTGCCAAAAGAATAAGGTCTCCCACTGGTGAATATGAGAAACCCGATGAAAGATTTAGCGTCGTTCATATCGACATCATTGGTCCACTGCAGCCATCTCATGGTATGGTGTATTGCCTAACGTGCATTGACCGCTACACATGTTGGATTCAAGTCACACCATTACAAGATATCACTACTGAATCAGTTGCTAAGGCTTTTTATGAAAAATGGATTGTGCGATTTGGTGTTCCATTTTGGATTATATCAGACCAAGGAATGCAATTTAAATTGGAATTATTCATTCAGTTATCAACAACTTGTGGGATTAAGATCCAACACACCACTTCATACGATCCACATTGTACGAGAAAATTGAGAGATTGCACAGGAGACTGAAAGCAGCTATTAAATCTCATTCAGTAAGATGGACTGAATCACTTCCCACCGTGCTTCTGGGACTACGTGGTTCTTTAAGAGAAGAGACTAACTGTTCCATATCTCAAATGGTATATGGTAAAACAATTAAACGTCCTGGAGAATTTTTGACTGAGACGAAAAATATCACGGAACCATGCACATTCGCAAGTAGATTGATAAAGCAAGTGAATGAGCTAAAACCACTTCCATCCAGACGCAAAAACAACAAAAGCATTTTTGGGCACAAAGATCTCTCCATATGCACGCATGTTTTTGTTCGCGTTGACAGAGTCAAAAAGCCTTTGGAATCGCCCTATGAAGGTCCGTTTGCGGTAATGGAACGTAAAGAAAAGTACTTCATGATAAACATTAAAGGAAATGGCATAAATATATCAATTGATCGATTGAAACCTGCTTACTTGCTTGTGACTGATGACATTCCGTCAAATTTGCCTAAAGAAGTCCCTAGCAAACCAACATTACTGAACGATGAGCCGCAGAAATCTGAATTCAGTGATACTACTGAAGAATCTGCACCTGAACCCAAATATTCTCGTCGTGGAAGAAAAATTAAACTTCCTACTCGCTTTCAAGAACAAGTGCAAATATTTGAAGGATAACCAATATTTTAATTTGTATTCAATATTAACGTAACTTAGTTACTGGAAAGGGAGTAATGTAACAGCTATTATTTTATATATATTTTTTATTATTCTATTTTTATGCTTTTCGGTATGGCAACTTTAAGTTTTTGTTAGTTCTGATTGATGTAGATGTAATTGTTATTAACCCTTTAAGCGTTCATAGGCAGCGGGTGCCTCGCTTTCCCCACGGTCATCCCGTATGGCGGGACCTCTTAGGGAAGGAACACGTTGCGTGAGGTCGGCGCTCGCTCTTGGGACAACAGATTTGCGCTAATACCGCAACAGTGATGTTTATAAAATTTTCATTTTGCGGCTTTTTCACTTAATGATTCAAGCTCTGTTATATAAAATATGCAGTTATATTATATGTGCAAAATATAGTCATTACCGCCTATTTTTTTGGACAAAAATCATAATTACTTTGAATAGTTTATGTACTATGTAACTTACTATATAATATTAAATACATAATATCAATTTAATTGTATATAAATAATAATAATTATTTATATACAATTAAAGTGAATTAGGAAATTTGAAATAAATATAAGAAAAATATGTTGCATATATATATATATATATATATATATATATATATATATATATATATATATATATATATATATATATAATTAGATAGTAATGACATAGAAGTTAACAGTTTAAGTTTACAAAATTTATTTACTCATAAACGATGTATTCCTTACCTCTTTTTTTTCAGTATTTCAGATACTCACACTCTAAAAGTGTTTTTGAGTGTGATAGATTTTGAAACAAGAAATTGCACACAGAGCAGCATCACAGTCTTTGCAATACACTCTTGTTTCTCTCCGTATTTTTTTTCCAGATGAGTTTCTCCTCGAACAACATACTACGCATCTTCTTGTGGGTTCTTGTTTTTTTTCAGTTGGAGGGATATACTCCGGAAAATGTCTCTCAGTTAAACGGAGAATATCACATTGTGCACTTAAAGAGGAGGGCCTTGATTTCACACTTTTTGGTATATGATACTTTGCAATAATTTTCTCCACAAGGTCTAAACGAAACTGCAAATTTGATTTCGTATTACCATTGTTTTGGAAAAGTACAAAAGCATTAAAAATGGACAAATCCAATAAATGCCTAAAAATCTTTTTGTAGTACTTTTTTTGTCTTGATCTTGTTGCTTGATAATATCCGATGTTTTGATCAAGGATATCAACTCCTCCCATTGTATTATTGTAATCAAGTACAAGTTTTGGCTTGATCTTACTTTTTCCTGACTTAGAAGTCGTAGTTATCATTTCGTTGTTGTGAATGGAACTTATAAGAATCACTTCTTTTTTATCTTTCCATCGTAATATCATGGTTTTTCCCTTTTGAAAAGCCAACGTATCCCCTTTCTTTACTTTTTCACTTTTTAATTCTCCAGGGATATCTCTCCTGTTTGAACGTAATGTCCCATAAAAATCAGTTTTATTTTTTATGAGCAATTCCCCAAGCTCAGGAGAATTGTAATAATTGTCCATTGTGAGACAGTATCCCATATTTAATAAGGGCTTTGCCAGAGTCATCACAACTTTAGTACTCATGTTGCAGTCTTTATAATCATCTGATATATGCGTCCCCTTACCAACGTAAATTATAATCGACCAAACATAGCCAGTTTCCGATTCACACAATAAGAACATTTTTATGCCAAACCTAGCACGTTTCATAGGTAAGTATTGTACCCATGAAAGACGTCCTTTGTATAAAACGAGGCTTTCGTCTATGCATATATCTTTCTTGGGTAAATACACCGAGGAAAACTTTCTTTGCAGTAAGTTGAAAACTGTCCATATTTTCCGAAGTTTTGGTTGTGGATGTGATTTTGTATCAAATAGTTCATTATTGTCGAAATGCAAATATTGCATGATTAGCCGGTATCTCCTCTCTGAGAAAATTGTAGCAAAACTGGGTGTGTGTATTAATTTGTTTTTTGACCAGTATAACAATTCTTGAGGCTTCTTCACAATGCCTTGTAAAATTAAAGTAGCTAAAAATACACGGATTTCGTTAGCTGTCACATCAGTCCAGTATTTCGAGCGGGAGAATTTGCTTAATGTTTGGTTAGCAATAGTTTGTGCAGCATATAAATTTGTTTGTTCCGTGATATGATTTATCACTTCATCGTCAAAAAACAATTCAAAATAATGAAGGGGATTATTATTTTCCTGAACAGAAACTTTCATTCCTGGGAGACCACAAAATGTAAATGGCACTGGAGGCGGCAAACAATTTTGAGAGGGAAGTTTGCACCAAAATCTTGCATTGGATAAAACATTTCCATCGCCATCTGAAGATTCATCGCTTGATAAATCGCTTGAATTGTCCTCAGACATTTCCTCGGATCCAGATTCATATTCCGAACAGATTAAAACATCTTCATCCGAACTGCTTGAAGAACAATTATCTGTGAATACGCGTTTTGACGCCATTTCTATCCAAGGAATACAAAAGTATTTAAAATTTAACTTATTTTTAACTTTAAAATATGCGTTTAAGTAATCACTTAAAATATACGTTTGGACGCCACTTCTATCGAAGGAACAGCAACAAATATAACATATGACTTGCCGTATTTCACTTATAACCGTGTGTAGAAATTCTCGGTGTGTGAAAACCGTGTGTGAAAATTCTCGGAAAATATTACTAAGGACTGAAGTAAACATAGTGATAAGAAAAGAAATTCAAGGAATTTCTTGCTCCTATTCTTACTTCAGTCCCTATTCTTTCTTTCACAATAAACCGCACCCCTCTAGAGAAAGACGAGTTCAGCTCGGGGTGTCCCAATGAAGCGAAATCCACTTCGACGAACCCACCTCGTTTGTTCCTTTTACCAGGGGAAACAGGTGCGCGAGCTCAGCTCGTTTGTCACACGGATGGCGAGAAACAGGTGGACGAGCTGGACTCGGGTTTGTCACTTAAAGGGTTAATTAAAAAATGGTTGTATTTAGAATGTGTGCTTGATTCTTAATTCTTGTAAATAATAAATATTTACAAGAAACAAGTGTGCCGCTTGAAAATTACTTGAAGTTTTTTGAGAATATAGATTAGTGTCTTGTCAGTTTGCGTATGCATAGGACATATATAACTTACTTGGGGTGCAGTGTTATAGGGCTGTCCACACAGGAGTCCAGTAGAGGAAGCGTAAAAGGAAATATGGCGCTGAGATAGAAATAAACCAATCATAGGCGTTAAAAATTTCATTGCTAATCGTTTGGAGGTTTGTCATTGGTTAAATATATTTCAATACTTTAACGCACCCGCTACCGGACTCCTAACGATGGATTATAAACGATTAGCAACGAAATTTTTAACGCCTAGGATTTATTTATTTCCGTCTCAGCGCTATCTTTCCTTTTACGCTTTCGCTACTGGACACCTATGGACCTATGTGAACGGGTCCTCAGACAATAGCAATTTCGTGCCAATTGTTATGAGGTCTGTGGTTAGTGAAAAATGTTTTGCTACGAGTTGCCCTGACGTTGACGGACACAATTTGAACAAGGCTCAATGTCCTGATAAGCCTAATATTAGGTATAGATATATTACTTACTGCCTATTATTAGATATTTTCTTTAGATAACATACACGACACGAAACATTCAGATTTTAATTCAGGCGTTCACTTGTCCTCTCCACTCACGAGAACCAAAGTCGGATCAGGGACGTAACTAGACATTTAGGGACCCCGGGGCAAGGACGCAAATTAGGCCCCCTGAAATATTACGACTTCACTTTTTATCCCCTGTCTTGGGGGCCCCTTTACCTCGGGGGCCCCGGTTGCCCCAGCCTAGTTACGCCCCTGAGTCAGATCCTTCCCTACAAAATTTGGTTCGGGAAATAAAATAATAGTTTGTTCCTAAGTAGTCATAAGAAGCTATTAGGATAATCCGATTTATGCGCTATTTATCTACAGTTAACTACTATTTATTTTGTACTATTTAAAAGCACGAATTCTGTGGAGCTTTTATTAATGTAGTTCAAATTTCGATAATCATCTTCAATTTAAGAAAAATCTCCTTGTTTAGAATGAATTTTAAAAAAAAAGTTCCCTTAGCCATGAACTGTTTCGTCAACTCTTTGGTTTTAATTTTAACTTAACTTCAGATTATTTAATTATTTTTCTCGTTGTCGTAGTTGCCTGTAGACTTTATAAAAATATATTTTAAAATTAATAAAAAATATAACTGAGGCTTGATCCTTACTTCTCCGTGGACGTGGCTTTTGAAAGTTTTCATGCATCGTGTCTTCTGCCGAGAATAGAAATGAGTTGATCTGTTGTATGCCGAGTTTTGTTATGATTGAATTAGTGCCGCATAAATAACCGGTTTCATTCATCCTTTACACGAAAATAACATTTTACTCATAATAATTTGTTCCAGGTTTACTTGAAGAATGAAAATCACTTTTCAATTAGCGTGTTTCGTTGTGTTTTGTTTTGCATTAACAGCGAGTGATGAACATAGTCACAAAGTAAGACATTTTTGCACATGTAAACTGCACTTTTGGACTTAATTTATCCTTACCATAAATTCGAAGTTTGCACAACTTTTTGCTTTCCAGGCATATCAATCAATTTTCTTCAAATATTTCATATTCATGTGCTGGGTTTTCTGTTTCACTATCACTGACAGTTACTTTTTTTATCTAAATATTTTTGAAACGTCAGACGATGAGGTTTTTGGAAACTTTGTTTTGTTTATATATGTTTTTTAATTTTAATCATGGTGTTAATTATTTGTATTATCAGAGTTGAATTTTTACATGGTCAAACCGTTGTCCACAACCGATGATGTCGCGATATTAAGCGATCCCAAAACACGTTAGAGCAATTGGTTGCTTAAAATGACTAATTTGACGATTTAACGAATTATTTTTATCACGAAAACGTGTGGGACAGTTAATAAATCTGGGACAAAGAATTAAAATTAACGTAGGCGAATGTTGCTGGTTATGAGAGTAACGAATTATTTAGAATTATATGCAGTAGTGACAATTTAGAGGTAATAGTTACTGTTTAGTAAGCTTTTCAGTTTAATTCCTCATTTAAAAAAAAGTTGAATTATCAAAAATATTCAAAGCATTTCTGAGTTTGGTTCAAATTATTTGCTTTTGTGAAGTCTATTAATCATAACTCCAAATACATAGTTGATGAGCTCCAAATACACAGGATGATGAGCACACAAAATACACTTTCACTAGCTGCCACCAAATATAATGTGTCACCCCTGCTGGGTACCACGGAAAGTAATCTGTATTTGTGCTTTTTATTTAGACAAAGACTTTATTTCTTCCATCCAAGTCGTGGAAGTCTTGAAAACTTGTCTAGAGTATTGTGTTTTTTTTACTGTAGTTACATATTAACTTGTTGCCCCAGATCTAACATAGCAAATATGCAAAAATAATTTTGGGAGTTTTGGAATAAGTGATTGTTAATTATGAAGTATAATGGTTAGTAGTGCTACTGGTGACATTTTTTGTTTCTCCTTTGAGAGTGTGTGATAACTGAATATAGATAACGTAGTGTTTAATCCATTTGGAATAGCTGGAGTTAATTTAGTAAATCAAGAATTTTTTACAGTATTTATGGTACTTTCGCATTACACGGAGGCCACCTATTTAAGCATTGGAAAATTGGGGTAAAATGTAAAATTCCATTATGTACACAAACAACAAACTTTATTACAGAAAGTACAAAAAGTTACTCAAGTACAGAAAGTTATAAAAACTTACAATTAATTTCCAGTCGTCACAGACTTCCAGAACTGGGTGATGTCGCTCAGGAGCTTGACAAAAGCATTGTTGCCGGGTGCCGATCGCCATATGTATTCTGCCAGATATGATTCCAAATGGTGACGTGCTGTTCCTCGATGTTTTTTGTTGCGCCACTTGGCTGACCCTCACATCCTCTCAACTTGCTGGGTACTTGCCCCTGTTTCCGGGTCCACGAAATTGTACCTATGATTAACTTTCAAAATAATATAAATCACTAGAAAAAGCGTACGCTAAGAGCCAGTACTAACGAGCTAAACGAACAGATAAGCACGTTACAACTTGATGTACAACTTGCGCGTTACAACTTGATACGCATAAAACATGATGGTAAAATAGATCTTGTCAGTGATTCATTTCTTAGTGAGAATCACGCTGTGTTTACGTTTTGAATGCACTTGGTTTGTATTTAGAATAAATGGGTGGCCTCCGTTTAATGCGAAAGTACCGTATTTATTAATGAAACATTGTTTACAAACAGATGATTCCTAAGGAGTATATATTTATCTCATTTAGCTCATTGTGGAGTTAAGAAAATTAAAAATGCAGACCCTCATGTGAAGAACTATGCTGCTGCTCTCTGAAAATCATACATGCTAACAATTTATCAATCAGCTAAACTTGTAATAAATCTAAAGTTAAAAAGAGAAATATGTATCCAACATAGGAAATAAAGTTAAAAGTCTGCTCGATTTAAAGAATTGTTTCTTTTCTGTTAGCTGGGCCCAAGTGTTGAATTGCCAAGTATGGTTAACAAGTTACATTTTCAGCTGTTTAGTTTAACTGTAACTCTCGGGATCTGTAAGCATAAATGAACAAAATATGTAATATTTACACTTAATTTTTATATATTAAGTAAATATATAGTTAGGAAGCCAAAAATCTTTTATCTTTCAAAATATCTTGAAAAGGATCCTTTTTTGTCACCAATGAAATTTAACTAGGTACAATTTCAAATGGTGGAATGCCGTTCCTCGATGATTTTTATATCACCATTTGGTGTTTCACCACAAATATTCTATCTTTTGTGTGTGTGTGTGTGAAGGAACCATGTTTTCAACACAACAGGAAGTTTGCCTATTATGACATTTGCCCATCCACATCACAAATTTTGCAGGCTTCTTTATTATGGGAGCATCATATAGGTGAGTCAAAATAGCTCCCTAATCTCTGCCTTGCCCTCAGACAAGGGAGAATTGAAACCACAACTTGGAAGCGAAGGCACTCAGATAATGCCTGTGGGCAAAATCACTGTGCCACCTGGCTGGCTGAAGAAACAAAGTATAGTTTGTTCTCTACTTAGTTTCTAATTTTTATTCACGGGAATTTACCATTTTTGGGATTGTTTAGCTGAGTTTCTGAACCTACTGACATTCTCCCAAATGATTTATACCTGCTGATCTACCATCTTCTTCTACTGTTCTTTAGGTAACACTGTTTCTTCAAAATTTAGCATATCTATTTATTTAACCATTTTCATTGGGCTTTCTGGTTGGTGACTTTTCAGTCTCGCTTATGTCGATACTTGTTAGAGAAAATGCCAAGTGCGCCCAGCTAAAAGATAAGTACCACAGTTTTATATTCAGAGTAATCTCCTTGGAGTTCAGTTGTTGCTTTATTTTATGATCTGACAATGACACAACTTTTTCTGAGCCCAGGATATTACCCAACTCTTTTTTTTTTTTCTGTAATAATGTACAAACTATGAAAATTGAGCGTATTCACAAGTGCTTTGCTCTTATTAGTTTTTGTTACATATAAAAAAAATATGTATATGTATATAAGGAAGCTAGAATGGCTGCTATACCAAATTTGTATCAGAGAACCAAAAGAGTCAATAAATATTTTCCTTTCTTAACACCTTACTTTTTGGCAGCCTTGTATGCTTACTTCACTAGATGTGAGAGAGAAATTGTCTTTAGATAGGACTTAGTTTTAACTTTTTCATGTCAAAGTTGGGTTTTTCATGGAAATCAGTGTTAACTTTTAAAAAAAAATTCTATATATTTCTGTAGCAACAAAATCTTAAATGATCAATCTTGCAGAATTTTTGCCATAGTGTTTTTACTACTGTCTCTGGAAATTTTTTGTCAAAACCAAAATCTATTTGTAAAAAAAAATGTGACAGTTTCTACAAAAATTTGTTCATAAATGCTAAACTGGCATATATACGATTGATATCAAGGTAAGGTCATGGTATTTTAGTAAAAAAAATTAGGATGAAAGATACAATCATACACACAAGTGAGAATATATCACATTTGTTTTATTTTTTAATTTAAACCTATAAGATGACAAAATAAATGTCAGAACTATCTTCTGAAGAAAGCACCAAAAATTAAGTTACTTGACTGATGATAGAATTCATATGAGGATGGCATATGTGTAGGGATACGTAATTTTTGTATTATGTAATAGATGGGAATAAATGCAAAATTTGTCGATATGAGAGAACAAATGCGAAAATTAATTCTTTACTAATTTTCAATGAAAACTTGGTGATAAATGGCTTTTTAAGCAAAATTAGGTAATATTAATAATAATTTATTAACATAATTGCTTAACGGTCTTTAAATGAGATCTCACTCTCAAAATTTGCTTATTACTTATTACTAAAGACTTAAGAAAGAGAATGTGGAAACTACTACCATGTTAGCTTTTAACTAAGAATTTTTATACCTACCTAACCAAGTAAGTAAAATTGTGATTCTTTTTAAATAAATGCAAAATTTTTGAGTTATATATATATTTGCAAATAAATGTGAAATTTTATTTTTGTGAAATTTATGTACCCTTGCATATCTGCTTTTGAGATCATACAGAGAATGATTATGCAGATTTAGAGTAAAAAATTCTTAGAATTTATATTAAATTTAGGAAAATGTTAAACTTATACTGCATTCTGTCTTCTCAAATTAGTTTGAAAAAAGGCTTAAAAGGAATGTTAGACCCCAAATATTTAATATAGTAAGTCCCTGGTACTCATAAGCTAATAAGCCAGTGCAATCTCTGTAAAAGCTTTTTATTACTTATGTATATATGCATAATTAAGTTAAAATTTATTAATTTTATCTTCTAAATGGCAGTTATGAAATAGATTGATTGTGACATAATTCTCAGAAGTTAATTTTATCTTCTAAAGAATAGTAAATGGCAGTTATGAAATAGATTGATTGTGACATAATTCTCAGATAGAAGTTGAGTGAATGTGGTCTCCTTTTCAGACTGTCTCAAAATTTATCATTTAAATTTTTTTTTTTTTTTCTGAAGAGAGAAAAGGGAAAAAATGAAAGTTCAGACACATTTCTTTTCAAGAGGGCTTTTCCAATTTTCTTTTCCAATTTTCGCTATTTTATTTTATTTCTTGTAAGGAACAAATGCCTTATTATACCTGGTGCTTACAATAAGGTAATAATATTAAAACTGTTTACAGATTTAAAGTCATAATCATTGTAACAATATTAGTGAAATATTTTTTATATTTGTTTTATGTTCACAAGAAACCTAGTTGAGGCCAGGATTTTTACGAAAAAAGGCTGCTAAATTTTCACTTTATCTTTAATGAGGGTAGGGGGATGTTGCATAAGACATTTTGTCAAAAAATTAAACTTTGCTGTTTAGAATTACCACCCAGCTAGATGGTTTAATGCATGCATTAGAACTTCTATATACAGTGATTTCCGCTTATAAGAATCACGTTTGTTATTACTGTTTTTGATTCTTATAAGCGGTTGATTCTTATAGCTGAAATTTAGGTATTTGGATAGGCACACACACACCTATATATACATATATTAGATAATTTACTATAAAATACTCTTTAATTTACGTTAATTATCTTTTATTAAAATTATTTTTTATAATTTTAAAAATACAACTTAATTTTTAGACTTATAAGTAGATGCACATGATTATAGTAAGAGAAGAAAAAATCCAATATTTGTTACAACATACCTGCTTAACAGTTTTAACATTTCAACTACAGGAAGGGAGCAAGAAAAAGTTTTCTATGGTAGTTTGACGTAATGAAGTTTTCAGGAGGCTGTTTATACCTCTTTCAATACTAATAGTCTCAGACGAAGATTCACCTTCTAGCTTACGTTTCACAGTTTGATAACATGCTGAATCTACTAATGTCATGTTTTCCTAAGTGATAGTGGACACTTCGCCCAAGATTTATGTGTTTCAGGGTCCAGGAAGCCGCAACCAGGATGTGGGAGGTGGGAAAAAAGAGTCCCTATTTTTGTTTGTCATTGGAGAAAAGTGAAATCGGACCCGGACAGGTAAAGATGCCCCCGGGTCAAGCTAATAGGAGAGTATTGTGCTAAAGCTTTTAAGGGGAAACTATTATGTTATGTCTAACAAAGAAAGGGATGAATTTTATGACTATATTCCATCCCATCTTATCAATCTTTCTTTTAAAAAAAAACTTCGTGCCTTTTGAGGGTTTAAGTGGCTTCTTTGGAAAAATGAAAGGAAAGCGAAGAGTGTAAACTGATTCTTAAAACCGGTGGACTGATTCTTTAAAGCAAAAATTTTAACATTGAAATAATACATTTGTTTTTGTTTACGCGATATTGATTCTTATAAATGGTTGATTCTTATAACCACTTATCACTATAAGCGGTGGTTACTGTACTTGTAAAAAAATTCTTTAAATGTAACTCTTCAGAAATTAATATAATAACATATAAAATTAGGAAAAAGTTTTAAGATTAGTAAAATAATTCAAAATAAAAATTTACATTTATTTATTTAAAAATTTACATTTTATTTAAAATATATCTATTCAAAATAAAATTAAGAGGCAAAGAATTGAATTCCTTGCATGGAAATAGCCCTAAGAAAAAATTTCAAAATTTCTTGGTTCATATTAGTAATTTCTAAATTGTAACATAGAAAAAATTCTAAAAATATATACAATGCTCTCGAACAGTAATGGTCCAAAAAAATGTTAACAGACAAGATGATCATGCATGAATAGTTTTCAGAAATAAAACTGAGATAATATTTGCATAATCTGCTAACATAAATATTGTTATTCCTTTCATGCAGGAATTATGAGAAAGTGTATATAAGAAGTAGACAAAGCAACTCTATTTAAGCTTGTGTAAGAAATGGATAGAGGGACATGAAAAAATAAATCTTGAAATTTCATTTTCATGTACCTTTCTACTCACTTTTTAGATACACTCAAAAGAGTTGTTTTTGTCAGTAATGCTATGGTGTGGTGATTGCGTATGTAGTTTGTAAGTAGATGCTCCAGAGATGGAACATCTGCAAGCATATATGAGAATGCCAAGAATTGCAGTTCGCTGAGTGGGTACCCTTTTCTTTTGATTTTAATGGTGTTGGCCAGTTATAGGAATGAAATGTTTAACCCTTCAGCAAGCGTGCCAGTGTACAAAGTGCATAATTTTCAGTGGTTTGTTTTTACATGCAAGGTTTGAATGTTCTAAGCAGTTTCTATTTCTAGATACACTCTTTCTAATGCATGTCTGATTTTCTGACCCTTCCATTCATTGCTAATCGTGATTTAACCATAGTAAACCAGTGATTATAACATGACAAAAGCAGGAGTTGATGTAGTCAATCAAATGTGCAGCTATTACACGGACTCTCTCGTTGTTTTTTCGGTTTTTAGACATAATAGGAATCCATTCGCGAGTTGTCCTTAGATCCAATAAACCGGACAGTTTTGTAATTATAAATATATCTCAATATTATCAACATTTTATATCTTGTCATAAAATGCAGAATTATTATTTTCAATATGAAAAAAAAAGGTGCACTTTGTGCCACACATGCCTGCTGGTGGTCTAAAAATTGGTTGAAATGAAGGCATGAAGGAAAGCAATGAGTATTAATTGAAAACTAATAGGATTGCATCATTTAGACATGCCTTGATATGTTTTGACAGTCATATTTCATCTTAATATCAAACATGCATAAGCTGTATATAGCAATCAGTTTGGTAAGAATAATTTGCATATGCTTGTGCTGATGGTGTCGTAGTGAGAAGCAAGAATGCACGATTTTTTCAAACTATTTTTTTTGTGATATTTTCTCTGATGATGCATCTTCTATTTTTGCAGTATGAATTAAATGAAGAAGTAGTTCTGTGGATGAATACTGTGGGGCCTTATCATAACAGGCAGGAAACTTACGCCTATTTTTCACTACCATTTTGTTCTGGGCCTAAGAAGAGCATAGATCATTACCACGAGACTCTGGGTGAAGCTCTGTTAGGTGTGGAACTCGAAATAAGTGGCTTTGAAATCCATTTTAGAGGTTTGTAGTTGACTTCTTTCATTTGAAATGTTTCTTTTTATATTTTTCAGTCTATCTGTAAATAAAATGTATTTCATCACTATCTGGCATTTTTTTAAAAGTTTTATCTTGTTCATTAACTTTTAAAAGTAAAAATAAGAAAATCACTCATGGTAAGGTAGTTTTGGATGAAAATAAATCTGAAGCATTACACAAGTAGTGTTGTTAAAACTTGTCTTACTTAAAAAATAATCAGAAATTTTGATGTACAGATGAAAAAAAATTATAACTTTGATTATAAATGGTGTTTGCAAAACCTTGGCCTGTTAAAGCCTTGAACTATACCTCTGTTATAGGTATAAAGTATTTTAAATAGCAGAGAACATACCTGAGTTTGAACGAAGGAAAGTTGAAGCAAGATGTAAAGCAATTAGTATTTATTTAAAACAAACATTTAGATTAAAAAAAATACTTGAGTAATATCTGTTCCTGATAAAACAGCCAGCAAGTAAAAATATTAGAATTGTGACTAAAATGACTTTTTCCCATAGTTACTATATTAAATTCATTGAGGTGTTGTTCATATTGAAATGCCCCCCCAAAACGGATACCTGTCTCATATATAGTTGGACATTGGCTATTAAGGCTGGTATCGTACAGCATTTGATAGGATTGTAAGAGTCTTTCGACAGCCGATGTTTTGCTGGAAATCTGTTTGATATACACCCGTGAAATTGTGAGAAATCTCTGAAATGCCACTACTCATCATTCGTTGAAATTTGCCTAAATCATGATTGCCTGCCATGTTCACCCATCAATCGTCTTTTTAAACATTCACAAATATCTATAAGCTTTTTGCATTGACGAGAAAGTGAGTATTGCTACATATTCTGAATATGATTATCTATCCCAATTATTCTTACACTTCAGTGTATCTTCTTGGTCTTTGTTGTATATATATTTTTTTGTCTACATGTTGTACATATTTCATTTCTAGTCACGTGAGAATAAAATCTAGCTACTGAAAAGTAAAAATTATCTAAGAAAGTGGCTGAATTTTAAAGGATTTTTTTCTCTAAATTTACGTCTGTATCTTGTTTTTTTTCTTTTCCAGCCAATTCGCCTAAAAGTCCCTACTGTGGTGTGGACTTAAATGAGGAGAAGCTACAAGCCTTCGTGTATGCCGTGAAGAACCATTATTGGTATCAGATGTATTTGGATGATCTTCCTGTGTGGGGTAAAATTCCCTTCAAATGAAGCTTTCTTTCTGCACATTAAATTGAAATCATACAATGAAATCTCGATCGATCGTTTTCCCGTATTATTTCACCAGTGCCGATGATCCTATTGCTCCCTCATCTATCATTTTCCTGCATTTATCGTTCAGTTCAATGGGTCCCTTGAAAAACGATAGATCGAGATTCCACTGTATATATATATTGTCTCTTAGATGTTAAGTGATTGGAATGACGACTTGTAGATAATGGGAACAGGAGCATAATACCCTCCATAGAAGGTGTTTAAACTGGAATGAAAGATTATGAGAGAACTCCCTATTGGTAATGCCCACCTTCGAAGAACAGTGTCCTGATGTTATGCCTAGTTCACACCAGTTCTAACCACTGGGAAAATCCCTCTACTACCCTATGGCAGCTATAGGTGATAAGATGGATGGGAAAACATTCCAACATAAATATATTTTAAAATTTCACACAAATCAATGCCTTGGTTTGAAGGGGCCAAGAGCCTGTATCTATTGAGGATAGTAAAATTATTTGGAGTTATTCCTGGCATTAGGATATTAAAATGGACATACACACACAGTGAAACTTGTGTAGCTTTTTTCTCAATCTTCCCACCTTTTGGGACTGGCTACTGTAGTTATAAATTTCTATTTTGCTATTGAATGGTTTTATTTATTAAGATGTGTGTTGTAGGAATTGTTGGAGAATTTGAGGAATCCGACAACAGTTACCACCTGTGGACTCATAAAAAGTTTGACATTGGCTATAATGGGAACCAAATTGTAGACGTTAACTTGACAAGCGAGGCCAAAGTGAAACTCGAGAGAGGGAAGAAAATTACTTTTACCTACGAAGTAAGTTATCAAACTCATTTTTCCATACGGAGTAATGTAATTCCTGTAAACCAGAAATTTCACATTTTACTTGGCAATTTCTAAATGGATGGGCTTTTCAAAGTTTTTAAATTTGGCAGATATAATTTAAAACAATAATTAAATAAATAAAATAAAATTTATCTTCACTCAACTTTTACTGAAAAATTTTGGTGGCCTAATGGAATGGTGGCAAAGTAGAGGAGGAGAGATGTTATTCTTTGGAAGGGGTGTCTCCTTCCAATAAAACAGGAATTCTTTCTCTTTTCTGCCTCCTAACATCCCAATCCTTGTTAGAAACACAGATTAAGGGAGTTTCACTCCAAACCTATCAAAAGAAACTTGTTTCTGCCTACGCTTCAAAATATTATTGAAGTGAGACTGATCGTTATAGAAGGCCACAATTTGGCTCGCCAGAGTTTTGTCAGGGTGATACTTTTGAACAAAGTTTCGCACAGAGAGACAGAATGTGGGACTCTGTCTTGTCTCATGCATGTTTTAGCATGTTTGATGAGTATCACGCTAATGTCAAGTACTGAAGCATTTTTTGACAACAAGTACCGAGCAAACATCGGGTACCAAAGCAATTTTCTCACATCAAAATGTGACCAATACCAAGGTATGACTGTATGCACACACGCATATATATATAAAACAGTTCTGTAACCGACCGACTGACTGACATATGACGCACAAACCAAACCGCTGGATCTAAAGGGCTGATATTTTGCATGGCAATTCTTATAGTGTAGGGGATTTTTGAAAAATTCTCGTTAGATTTTTTAGCTGGTTTTGTAACTTTCTTTAAGTTTGCATTTAAATAATAATTTCACGGTTATAAAATTTATATCACAAGAAAGATCCTAAAAATTCCTTTAAAATGAAATCTCTTTCGAATCTTTACCTCCATTTTCTGATTTTTGGTGAATTTTTAAAGATTCATTTTTAGAATTTAATTTATTAAATGCTGATCTCGTGGTTTCTTTTCTTTTTGTGATACTTGAAACTAATTTTGCATCTCATGCATAACAACGACATAAATTGACAAAAAAAAATTTTTTTTTCTTGCTAATACAGCAGACGATTGGACATTATCCAAAAAATATTAAAATACAGTAAAAGAAATGTTCCTCAAACTGTACTATATTAACTGTACTATATTATTTAGTATGTTCTATTAGATTTAATTTAAATATTTTCTTCTACATTATTTTGTCTGTAAAAATATCCGTTAAGATTCTTTTATAATTTTTTTTGGGGTGGTGGCATTAATTGCATATATTGAGCGTTGTATTTAATTTGAAACGCGGGTATTCAGCTAGTATATATATAATGAAACTACCGCCCACATAGTATTATGGTTAGCATTCTGAGCTGCTCAAATTCTGTAAAACTTCTGTAGTCGGCCACCCTACAAAACAGTCACCTTTTCATAGAGCCATTGCTGTCTGCCATAGAGAAATTCACCCCTATTCAATAGCCACCCCTTAAAGTGGCCCATTTTTTGGACCCAGACTGGGTGCCATATACAGACCTGCCAACTTTCCGGATTTTTAATACATCTTCCGGGTTTCTGGAATGGACACTATTATTACCGTATTTTTAAGTTACATAACAAAAATATCTACTCAGTTCAGGTAATCTATGTCAAGAGAAACCTTAGAAAATTCGCTAATATGCAAAATGAACCCACAAGGACACTTATGAAGAACAATTTGACAATGAATTTTTAAAAAGAGCAAAATCAGTTACAGTAAATGCTAGAAAAATTCCAAGATTTTCTGCAATTAATTAAAACAAACATTATAAAGATATAGAAGTAGTCAAAATATAGACTGCTGGGGTCCCTGCTAGTGTAAATAGGATGTACATTAAAATGTATGATTACAAATTTCAAATATATAACTTTTGTTTAATATTATAATTTCAAGAAGTGCTGAACAGTAAGGAAATATTTTAAACTATATAATATTATTAAAGAGACCCTATAAACAGTGTCAAAAAGAATCCTGCTGGAAAAATAGAGCGTTTTAAAGCAAGACTTGTAGCCCAGGGTTTTCGCCAGGCATACGGTGATTCGTATGAAGAAGTGTTTAGCCCCGTCGTTAATTTTAGTTTGATCCGTTTCTTTTTTTTCTATTTTAGTTTGCTTGAATAAATGGTGCCACATAAAATGTGATATAAGGTGCGCGTATTTGTATGCTCCAGTAAAAGAAAGGATTTTTATGAAACAACCTCCAGGTTTCGAATCCGGTAAAAACTTTGTATGCAGGTTAAAAAAGGCAATTTACGGTTTAAAACAGAGCGGTCGTGAGTGGTTTCTTAGAATTCATGGCAGTTTAAGTGAACTAGGTTTTTCAAAATTCAGTTGGTGCAATTGCTACGGGTTTGAAAACAATGTTATAATTCTGTTGTATGTAGACGATATCGTAGTATTTGGGAAAACCGAAAAGTATGCTGCCAAAGCTATACACCTACTGCAAGTAACTTTGAATTGAAAGTTCTAGGTAAAACCCAAAAATTATTAGGTGTGGAGTTTACTGAAACCGCGGGTAATTTATATTTACACCAGTACAGTTACATAGACAAGATTTGTAATGATTTTAAAAATTATAATTTCCCAATCTCATCTTTACCAATAGCAAAAGGTTGTATTTATTCTAAATCTGAAAGTCCCCAGACTAATGATGAAATCGCTGAAATGAACAAATTGCCGTATCGCAGTTTAATAGGTTGCCTAGCATTTTTATCAAGTAGAACCCGGCCAGACATAGCATACACACTTAATGTATTTTCTCAATTTCAAAATAATCCTGGAATGGCCCATTGGGAAGGCTTGTCGCAGAAATTCGAAGAACTTATATTTTACACTAGCATAATTACTGCTCCTTTTTACTAACAACTCCACCGACATAGTAATATTGCAAGCTCCTGAAAAATAAAGATACTTTTTAGAAGTCGGGGGTATTCATATACCCAGGTACTTCTACACAGCCTGATTGATTGATTGATTGGGAAGGCTTACTTAAATTATTGGGTTACGTTCAATATACTCGAAATCTTAGAATCAATCTATCAAACATTAGTACCCTAGACCTTACTGCATACAGTGATGCAGATTTTGCAAATAACAGAGACGATAGAACTTCAATGGGAGGTTATGTAATTTTCATAGGTAATGTACCTGTAGAATGGAAGTCAGTAAAACAAAAATTTGTTAGTTTGAGTTCGATGGAATCGGAATTCGTTGCTGTTACTGATACCGTAAAAGAACTAATATGGTTCAAAAGAATTCTGGACGAAACTCTTAATTACAATCTAATAAAAGAGAATTATGTAACTCGTTTATTTGTTGATAATCAAGCAGCTATCAATTTTATTAAATCCCCCATCGAAAACCATCGTACTAAACATATAGATACAAAACTTTTCTTTGTAAGAGATCTATTTTACAAAGAATTTTTCAATATACAATATATTCCTAGTAAAAATAATCTTTCTGATCAATTCACTAAAGCTGTTACAAAACAAAGTTTAAAAAGGTTCAATAGTTGCATTTTTAAAGATGTATGATGGTTGTGTTTAAAATTTAAAAAAAAAGAACTCTTTAATGACAACTTGTACAAGGACTTTTTCGCCTTTGATTCATTATTTTTGAATGAGTTTGTTTTAAAGTATGTTTTTTTTCACTTTCATGTATTTGTATAAAATATAAAATGTGTTTAGTATTAGCTGTTTGAATATCTATACATGTTAGTTTTGAATTGTCAGTGTAAATTATACGCATTGAGTCTACCGGCATATTTAATGTTTTTGAATCTATATTTTTGTACAGACTTCCGTATTTTTACCTGTTTATGCCAATTGTATTATTTGTAAGAGAATTGAAGAAATTTTCTTGGACTTTAAATTTTGATCAGGATCGTTTTATTTTAGGTCAGATAAGTTTTTGTTAGGTATGACGCAGTTTTTGAGTCTGTTTGTCCAAATTGGCACTTGTTGGGATACTCCCCACACTGTCTTCCCAATTTGGAAGTTAAACGTTATGTTTTTCCCGTACAGCGAGCTTCGGGTATGACATGATGAAACTGTTTCTTTGCGATCGCAAGTTGCGATGTTCGGACGTCATTCCTGAACGCTGGTTGCGATGTTTTAATTTAACATTTCTTTTTCCGGTGTTTATGTTTTTGCAATATTTGTTATTGTATGTATAGTAATTTTTGTTATTTATTGTAAGTGAAGTATTACTTTTTATGACAATTATTTTGATGATTATTTGGCATAAATTTTGCTGAATATGCAAATCAGCCAGATACCCACGTGGTTTGTATGTATATAACGTGCTGGCTTTACTTAGCTCTCGCCGAGGTCAGTCGGAGCATTGTATTAGACCGAATGCTATCGCCAATGCTAAATGTTAGCTCGAGTTTTGTTTGTGAGGAAAAATAGAGTTACGTTTCCTGATTTTAAACGACTGCTTCTCTTTTTTTTTATTTCTGCTTCAGCCCACCGCTACATTCTGCTATATATATTTACCATATCTTTTCTATGGCTTTTAATCAAGTTCAACATGAACTAACTAGAGGCAAGGTTACAGCAAATATGGAACGAAATGTCTCAAGACATCATACAGAACTTGTATGACTGAATGCCCGATCGTATCGCATCGTGCATTCGCGCTAGAGGGGATCCAACGGAGTATTAACTCCTCCGTTCTTTTGCCTTTTTCTCTGAAATAAATTATCCTTTTTCTTTGATTTTCTTATCATTTACTTATATCAAAGTAGTCATTACGTATGTAAAATTTCGTTTCATTTTGACGACTCCTTCTTGGTGCGCTAAATTTTTTGTCCATGAGTGTATATATCATAATTCTTTTATGATTTTTTACTGTACTGTTTTGTGTTATATCGATTATTTTATGCACGGTATTGCTGGATTTTGCTCTTACTGAGGTTGGCAGGTCTGCATATATATATATACTAGCTGAAAACCCGCACTTCACTACGGAGTACATTCAAATTGAATACAATGGTCAATATATGCAATTAATGTCAAAATAAATATATCTATAATATATACGACGATCAATGTATACAATTGATGTAAAAAAAATTATATATTTATAAAAAAAATCATGAGGGATATTTTTATAGACAAAATAATGTAGAAGAAAATATTCAAATTAAATCTAATAGGACATACTAAAGAATATAGTACAGTTCGAAGAACATATCTTTTACTGTATTTTAACATTTTTTTTGGATAATGTCCAATCGTCTGCCGCTTTAGCAAGAGAAAAAATATATTTTTTTGTCTATTACATTGTTATGCACCTGACAATAAATTAATTTAAAGTACCAGAAAAAGAAATCACGCGATCGGCATTTAATAAATTAAATTCTAAAACTGAATCTTTAAAAATTCACCAAATATCAGAAAATGAAGGTACAGATTCGAAAAAGATTTCATTTTAAAGGAATTTTTAGGATCTTTCTCGTGATATAAATTTTATAACCCTCAGATTATTATTTTAAATGCAAACTTAAAAAAAGTGACAAAAACAGCTTAAAAATTTAATTTTAAAAAAATGTAAGAAGAAATTTTGAAAAATCTTTCTTAGTGCACCCGCACACTAAAAGAAGAATCACCATGCAAAGTGTCAGCCTTTTAGGTCCAGCGGTTTGGTCTGTGCATCGTATGTCAGTCAGTTCCGGAACTGTATTTTCTATATATATGTTGCAGTTGATCAAGATTTGCTGAATTCCTCTATGTTTTGAAATCAATGTTATTCCAAAGAACAATGCACCACTTATTTTGATAAAAGATTTACACGCAAAAGCTCAATTGTAATCTAAGAATGAGTCTGACATTTCAGGATGGATCAAGCTACAAGATGGCCAAATGATTCAAACTCTCGCTTACAGCTGAAACAGTTTCTTTAGTGTGCCATGGAATGAATTTCTGAGATTCTCTTAGATCATTTGAAAAAGAGGGGCAGAATTTATGTCTCAAATTCCAAGTACTAAAAATAGCTTAATTTTCCTCAAAAAAAAAAGGACAGTAGCTAAACCTTTTGTGATTTATATTTTTTGGTCCAGCTGAGATGAATTCCAAATACGACTCCATTTGAAGCCCACTCTATTAAGACCTGTGGGATTTCGGGCCTTCTCTTACTATCAACCATATTCCTATGACATTCAAAATTCCGCATGTTTTGGGGGCCTACATTTTTTATATTTTTTAAAAATTCGTTTGTCTTTTGTTGCTATGTATTGTATGGCATTACGAGTGTATTGTAAAATGAGTATAGATGTTTGGACTTCTGACAATTTCAGTATAGTGACTTTAAGGACTGGACTAAAAATTCAGAACTGGGTTTGAATAATACATTGTCCTAAATATTAATGGGAAAAAAACTTTAGAATGGAAAGAATTTTAGTGTATTGTGCAAGTAAAAAACATCTTTCTTTTTAATTCAAGTTAAAGAAATGGGTTCTAAAACCCAAAATTAATTAATTCTCTGTAAAAATTTCAAGTTTTCATTTTGTTTTGGCCTTTAGATTAGAAATTGAAAGAGTAGATACCATAATTTTAAATAATATAAAATGCAATCTACTTTGTCTACAACTGCAATAAGTGAAATTTGTTTTTCAAATTTTCTCTCTATTCTAAAAAAAACTAACTGCCGCTGACGACGACGCCGCCGCTGTCAAAAGCTTGTCACGCTATCTCCTCCGAAACCGCTGGGGGTATGGGGTCGAGACCGATACCAATCGATGCAGAACAATGGGGGGAAGAAAGTAAGACATGTCTCATATTCGTCGGACTTTAAGTTTTTTTTTTTATTTTATGTTTTGTGGGAAATTATTGACTTTTTCATGTTCAGATTACGATAACTCGCCAAAAAAGGATCGTAGATTTTTTTTTTTTTTTACAATCTAAGGCTACAGATATTTCTCCTTCAAACAAGACCTCATTTGTTTAAAAATAATTTAAAACAGACTGATATTTTTATTAAAATTGAAAACCCAGTTTTTAGAAAAATTTATGCGTTTCGAGATATATAAATTCGATGCTCTCAGACTTATTATGTTACAAAGAAAATATTTATATCAACTGGAAGATGAAAGCTTCCTCATTCATATAAACCTCATTTCAAGTCTCTATCTTAAAATTTTGATTTTTAATTGAATTTTAAAGAAATACTTCAAAAAAATCTTCTCATTCGCTTCCTTTGAAAGAAGATCCGATTTTTCACCCATTCATCCATTTCGCCGGGCTTCATCCATTTCGTCGGGGGGGGGGAGGGGGGGGAGCTTCAACTGTAAACAAATGAATGACTCAATCGCTGTAAAAAACTATTGAGTCATTCATTCACTTGATTCACCAGAGGAGCGAGCGTAGCGAGGCTAGGGGCGAAGCCCCTAGTGTATGAAATAATTTCAAAAAAGCAAATAACTCTCGATGGTATATCTTTGGATAGCAGGAGGAGATCGACTCCTTTCGAGGGTTAAGGAGGATATACTGTGTTTGCACTTAAGGCAAACAGTTCGAAATATGTGAATGGTGATCAGTTGGGAAGCATGGTGATATACCCAGTTCTACAGCTACTGGAACCAGGTTTTTGGTTCCAATAAATTCCTCCGTGTACCTAGATTGGTACTGCAATCCCTAATTGACTTCCGAGAGTGATTAAATCTTTGACACCTTCCTGTCCATTGCAGGTGAATTGGAAGCCGTCTAATGTGAAATTTGAAGACCGATTCGATAAGTATTTGGATCCAAGTTTCTTCCAGCATAGGGTTAGTTGTCTTTTTCAATTTTTCTCTATATTTGTGTCTGTTGCAGTTTGATGGTGTGGAATGTGTTATTTCTTTTTTCAGATCCACTGGTTTTCTATCTTCAATTCCTTCATGATGGTCATCTTCCTCGTTGGCCTGGTCAGCATGATCCTGATGCGAACACTGCGTAAAGACTATGCCCGTTACAGCAAAGACGAAGAAATGGACGACATGGTAAAGTGCATTGGCAGTTAAACTATTTTGGGATTGTAACTGCTTAGTGCAATGGGCGACTTTGCGCACTTTTAGATTCATTCCAGCTCTGTTTGGGTCGCATTCGATGTTATTGTAGGAATGAAGGTATCACGGGAAAGTTGCCTTAGAACTCGATAAAAAAAGGTTATGGCATGCTGTTAAAACACAATTGCTTATTGGCACTGCGATAAGTTAAATTATGTTGGCATGCTATGGAGCTCATACCTGAGTTTTAATGAAGGAAAGCAATGAGTATTGATTGAAGAACACATTATTTCGACATACATTGATATATTAGATATCGTAATAGCTGAGCCTAACAGAGTTCACCCAACAGCCAGTAGAACAAAACAAGTAATAAGTATTGCTGCAGCAGATAAACCTGTACAAGATATATATAGCAATCAGTCTGGTAAAAAATAATTTGCATACATTCGTGCCAATGGACCCGTTATGGAATGGAGGCCTTTATGTATATCACGGGAATGTTTATCATTATGTAGCCTTGGAACTTCATAATAAAAGGATATGGTGTACTGTCAAAACACAATTGTTTATTGACACTGCGATAAGTTAAATTATGTTGCAATGCTATGCCCATTACAGTACATCAGGTAGCATAGTATGCGTGAGTTATTTGCATAAAAGTGACACTATCACTGCTGTGCAGGAAAAACATATACTGCATAGCTAGCTTCACTTTACTCTGTTTAAACTTTGTTTTTACAGTGATATCTGACAAATTAAAGTACAAATTTTAATTTTAAGAAGATATTGTTTTTTTTTTATCATAAACAGATCTAAACAAAAATTAGTTACAACTATCTGCTAGAATTTTTTTTTTTTTTTAACCAAATTAATACTGATGACTAAATAGTACTAATGTACTGATACAAAAGTTGTGCTTTAAAGGGTTAAGAGTTTTTTTCCTTCTTCTGTGGCCAGATGATTTCCGAATAGCTAGAGTGGAGTCTGGATTATATGGCATGAAGACCTGCCAACTTTCCGGATTTACCCCGGCAATGCCGGATTTTTAATGCATCTTCCATTATTATTACCAGATTCCGAAATGTAAAAAAAATAATGCTGGTTTTAACAATCCCTCACAGTAATGCAGAGTGTGAGAGGATTTTTAGTTACATAACAAAAATATCTACTCAGTTCAGGTCATCCATGTCAAGGGAAACCTTAGAAAATTTGCTAATATGCAAATCGAACCCACTGTTATGAAGAACAATTTGACAATGAATTTTTCAAAAGAGCAAAATCAGCTACAGTAAATGCCAAGATTTTCTGCAATTGATTAAAACAAACATTATACTCAAAGTATAGATTGCTGGGAGTGTAAAACATGATGTACATTAAAATGTATGATTGTAAAAACTTTTGTTTAATATTATAATTTGAAGATGTGTAAAGAAATATTTTGAACTATGTAATATTATTATAAACTATACATTATAATACGGTAGAATAATGCAGGATTTTGCTCTTACTGTCTAATGAGACTTTGTGATGAGTTGAATGATGTTATTCCAGGAGCGCGATTTAGGGGATGAGTATGGCTGGAAGCAGGTCCATGGGGATGTTTTCCGCCCTCCTGTCTATCCCACCCTCTTCACTGCTCTCATTGGATCCGGCTACCAAATAACGGTTGTCATCCTCAGTGTCATCATTTTTTCCATACTCGGAGAGTTGTACACTGAGTAAGTATTTTCACATTTCATTTGCTTTCTGCTCGATCAGATTTTGCCGCTAAATACTCTGCATATTTTTATTATTATAATAATTGAGTCATTTTCTGTTAGCCAGGTGCAAGTGGTAAAATGCCACGTCTTAACTCTTGGTTACAGTTAATAAATCTGTAAGTAAACATTAATTGTATTGATTATTGAGTAAATTTTTAGCTCCAAAGCCTGAATTTTTAATGTTTGTCTGCATGTCTCGAAAAGGATGTTGCCATCAAAATTCAGGGTACAATTGCAAATGGTGGCATGTTTTTTATTTCACAGTTTGGTTTGATCTTTTGTTTCTGGATCTGTCAAATTGTACCTGTGTTTGAACCTGGCTAATAGTAATGAACTGATTATTGACATATTATTATATCTACTAGCCCCTGCACAACCAGCATGGTCGCTTTTAGTTTTATATTTTCTTTTGCAAAACAACGCAACTGAAAGTAACATATGTAAGGAATGTTACCATTACCTATCATCATAAATATATGTTGTTAAAGGGTATTCTCTTATAAGGCTGATTCTAGAACATCGGGATCAAAAAATGTGAATTTCCATTACCTCGGAACCAAGTTAATGATAAGACTGAGAAACCCAACATCAATGATTTTAAAAATTACATCCCGCTTTGTATGTACTATTTTTCAAAATTAAGATATCTATACTTTATCATTACAACGAATAAGAAATAGTTGGGAAAATATGTAAAATATAGTGTTGATTGCATCACTCTCTGTATGTATTACTGTTCACAATTCAGGTATCTACACTTAATCATATCAAATAATAAATTTCTTCACTTATAAAATGGAGTAAAAATTGGGTAAGTACTGAAAAAAGTGTAGAAAACTATGAACTATTACTGGTTGTTGATTGCTATGCTGGCGACGGTCAAGCCTAACCTCTCTTAACATTCCCGATTTCAGTGCGTAAATCCATGTTGACACGCGATTGCAAATTACACTAACGTTGCCACGTTTTATATATATAGATTACTGCTGGGTGATAACGTACCCTTGTAGCTCCGATTTCTCTGAAGAGTACAGTAACGTCTCGATGAGTCAACAAATAGAATCCAACTTGGAATTTATTAAAACTAAAAACATACTGTAGGATATAGTCACTACTTGTCTATATATAAATTGTTCTACTTGTTTCACAATAGTTGTCAGTCATTAATTATACTTGATTTGGTTTAGTGTGCATGAGATATTGGTCCAGCATTTATCGACAGGAAGTCCCCACAGAAATGTGCCAATTTCATGATTTTTGAAGCGGTGGGTTCATTGACACTGTTTATCAGGGTAAATGCAGGGATAACCAGACAGATTGCTAAGCTACATAATTCCATCTAAAAAGTTACCCACCAAAGAACAAATTCTGGATTGTCGTTTTTTCACTAATATTTATCGTAGCATATCATTGATATACATATGTATTCTGTTTGTTGAATTTCAAAGTATTTGGTGATTGCTATGAAAATGAATTATTTTTCCCTGTCTTTCCAGGCGAGGTTCCCTTTTGAGCACATCCATTTTTGTTTATGCCATTACTTCTCCTATTAATGGTTACTTTGGTGGTAGCCTGTTTGCTAGAATGGGAGGTAAGCCATTACACTGTATTGCCAAATTTATCATCTGTAGGTGTTTGAAATATGTGTGAATATATTTGATTTAAACCCACGTTACTCAAATGCAAACATTGTAATGTCACTTTGGTCCATATTATTGTTTTGTATTTCCAAGTAAATCATACGATTGTTTATTCTTGATGTATTAATGGCAAACTGTCGTATCATGTAATCAATCTTTGTGGGTATGAGGAGTGACCATTCCCATCATGTTTTGTTTTTTTTAAATTATACACATTATCTGAACTGTGTGGTTCTTCTAGGTTTTCATATTAGATGTTTTCAATGGATATTTTATGATGTATTTCTAAATATATACTCAAGTTCTGGTCCACGAATGGGGGCGTGGGTTCGTATCCCACATCTGACATAGTCTTTTTTATGGGTTCGGTGGCCCAGTTGGCAAAGACGTCGAGCCAGTGATCTGAACTCCCTGGTTCGATGCTCGTTACTGCAAATCTACCGCCGCATTCACTAATGTTGGCCGTCCGTCAAGTCGTCACTTGATTTGGTTCAAAATGACGGGACCGAGCTGCTTACTACCCTTTGCCGAGGCCCTAGGTCCTTGGCTTTGCTACTCCAAAGGGATTGGAAACAACAACTAAATAAACAATTTTATCATATGCAATATCTTAGGCATCGTTTACTTTCCATATTAAGCTGTAAAGAACTCTGCTTCTAACAGACAAAAACTAGTATTTACCGAGATGCCTGTTTATTAGTATTGCACTAGTAAGGGGAAACATTGTTTTTAAATTGGTACATCTCATCTCAAATACAGCTTTTCAATCCCTTATTCTAGAGTATGTCGTTGTTCCCAGTTAATAGGCTTTAAAGTAAAAAATTTCATTTGGCTTTCTAACAAGAGCTTCAAAGTATCTATCCCAGGGGTTTCCATCTGGCGGCCCGCGAAGACTTCTAGGAAAATAATTTGCAGATATTCTTAGTTAATGAAAAATGTTTTTGTAAAAATCTTAATTGTTTCCAAATGCTGGTCATTTACAAAAAAGATTGATTTTCCTCGAATTCCATGAAAAGTAGGGTGTTCACTCATAACCCCCACTTCTTATTTGACTTTTTTTTTGTGTGTCGAAAGTTGGCCAGTTATGATCAAGGTCGTTGTTGGAGGTTCATCTTGGAATTTTTAAAAAATTGATAGTGTATCCTCCAAATCCCCCTCCCTCTAGAAAAAAAGTCTGATTAAATTGCCACTAGACAGGTGTTTTCGATTGCGGCCCTTGGAAACCCCTGATCTATCCGAAGAATGAATCCAAATAGTAAAATAATTTCAATCTCAACTGGATCTATTATCCTACTGCCCAGACAATTAAAAATGTATGTATTGACTTTGAAAATGAGCAATATTTTTCGTTCTGGCCCAAATAATGAAAATGTTTAGGGCACTGGTATGTGGGTCCTTGTGTAGCAAAAGTGGACCATGTGGATAAGATTTCACCCCTTGTTCCCAACATGGCAAATATTTTCTGGTTCATGTATTGTCTTAGTTTTGGTGTAATTTATCTACTCCATCATCGACAGGTTGATGTATTCATTCATGTTGAAATGGGTTAGAAATCTCGGCCACTCAGCAATTAGACGGTTGAAATGACCAAGAGTGCTTCCATGGAATTCTAAACACACTTTGATTTTGCCTAGATATCGATGTTTTATAATTGTTGATGAGAGGAATTCCTTATTGGTTGAAAATGAAGGGGATCCTTCATTGAGTATTCTGTTTGGGATATTCTAGTGGAAGGTATACTGCTATGTTTTTTGAATATTGTTTATTGCTATTTGTGTGATATGTTTTTCAGGCAAGAAGTGGATCAAGCAGATGGTGATCAGTGCTTTTTTCCTGCCCTGCCTCGTCTGTGGAACAGCATTTCTGATCAATTTCATCGCTATTTATTATCATGCTTCGAGAGCCATCCCCTTTGGGACAATGGTATGCAATTCCAACACCACATATAAAAAAGTTGATTGAACTAGATATATCCTATGACTATCAGGTGTTGAATTTAACATAATTATTTTATTCCCTTTTGATCCCGGAAGGTCAGTTTCTGGCTTAGTGGAAGCACATAACTCAAATTCTAAAAAATCCTAATGTTTATAATACACTACAGTTTCATCATTAAACCTCACAAGAGTTAGAATGCACGATGACATCTAAAGTTGTTGTTAGTATTGTTTCACACCTGAGTCGAAACGAAAAAAAGCTGAACCAATGAGTATTGAATGTATCCTCGATCTATTTGGAGGATAAAACAGCTGCGGCTGCCTGTACAACGAAACAAGTAACAAGTAGTGCTGCCACAAAACTACACGTCTGAATGTGTCAGGTAAAAATAACAATACATGACATGTTGCATAGTCGGAAGCAACCCTTTCCGACTCAGTGTTGCCAGTCTGGTAATACCTTAAAAGTTCCTTTTCAAACTCTAAATAAAAGGAAAATTGGATAAAAGTTTCTTATCAACACTAAATGGCATCACCACAACTACCAATCCATAATTTTCCTCTTGGTCAAGTTTTTAAAAACCCTTATTTTTGAAAGAAATTTTTGAGATTTTTTTTTTCAAATAGAAAAAAATTTGCTGGAAGAAATCTTTCTATGTTATTTTGTTG
>CAJRAI020000327.1:82500-104351 GCA_907164885.2 Dolomedes plantarius
TTTTGGACAAGAGTTTTCAGTTTGTGGCAGTCAACAATTGCCTTTATGAAAGTAATTTTTCTTTTTGTATCATTAACCAAGTTTGGAATGTTACAGTCAATTGTGGTTAATCGTAACATAAAGCATGTTTGTTTAATCGCACCATCTGTGGTCCGATGAACCAGAATTGCTAAGTTAAATGCAATCTGCTGAAATATTCGTGTGTTCTGGGCAGGTACTTCATCTTCACATCGTTCTGGGCCTACAAGATCTACTACGTGTACGGCTTCATGCTGCTGGTGTTCATCATACTGGCCATTGTGACAGTGTGCGTGACAATAGTCTGTACTTACTTCCTCCTCAATGCAGAGGACTACCGATGGTGAGGATTCTCTTCTTATGTTCTTAACCCAGTCAAATTTAACTCTGGAGTGCCACTTGACTCCGACCTCATAACAGCCCTTTTTGTATTGATTTGGTAAAAATTCTAACTTCCTTACTTAGACTCATTTATGTCAAAAGAGCAATTTAAATTTAAACTATCGCAGTGTCATGTTTTGATAGCATGCTATCGTAATCTTTTATTACCGAGTTCTAAGCAAACAAAGTGACATAGATAGAATCGAACATGTCATAAGATATTTGTTCATGGGTTACAAGCTGTTAAACTTTTGTTAATGAGGGACTACTTGTCGAAAAAGAATTGCTCTGGGACCTTCTCCCAACCAACCCTTTGAGGGGCCAAAATGGGTTTCATTTTTTGAATAAGCAAACTATTTGCGATAGAAAGATGCAAATAAACTGAATAACAATGACAAATTTAACATGAAAATGAATTTAATGGCCTATGCATAAAAGAGAGAGATGTTTGAGCTTGTATTTGCTCTGGTAGCTGTGTCACAGATAATATGTTAGGGATTTCTTTGGTAGTCGTAATTTCAGGAGAGAGTGCAGAACATAAGCGGAAATTTTGGAACAAAAAAAAATTTTTCGCTCCCAGTTTTATAAAATTGTTAAAATTATTATTTTTTTATCACTGCTGACCACTTTGTGTTTAAGGCTCATTGTTTATGTGGAAAATGCATAAACAAAAGGCATTTATTCCATAAAAACTGAGAGTATTTTTTCCTCGAGTGGGTGACAGAGCAAAAGTGTATATGACTTTCTGAATTCAAGAAGAATTGGTCATCGAGCAGTTGTCTAAAGAACGTTTGCATTTTGCATAGAGCAATAGAGGTGAATGAAATTGTATTATATGGATCCTTCTAGTCCTGACCTTGCTCCATGCAATGTCTGTGTTCCACAATATTTTTTGTGATTTTTACCTCTCCATTTTGAAGGAGATCCCACCATGCCCTAATTGCCAGTCTGCTGTGTCTAATGACATGGGAAAAGAAGTACTCTCAGTTTTTATTGTAAAGTTTACAATCCTGTAAAAGAATTGTATGGGGGTAAAGGCTTAATAAAGATCCCTCAGGACACTGATTTAAATGAACGCATGCATGAGTTGTGATCAAGTTCTGTGCTGAATAATTTTTTCGTCTTTTCTGTAGGCAGTGGACTAGCTTCTTATCGGGTGCATCAACTGCCGGTTATGTATATATGTATTCATTTTATTATTACTTCTTCAAGACTAAGTAAGTATTGAATGGAGAAATTTTGAACTATTATGTTCCTGCATTGTGTGCGAATGACTTATTCTGCTGTCTTCCTCTAGAATGTACGGGCTGTTCCAGACAACTTTTTATTTCGGGTACATGGCTCTTTTTAGTCTAGCTCTTGGAATTCTTTGTGGTAAGTTCAAATTTAGAAAAGATTTTCAATTTCTTACTCAATAAAGATAAAAAATATTCATTTTATTTTAATGTTACCTTTGTACCATAAGACTTCATTTTAAGTCAATTCTTTTATGTAAAAAGGTATGTTTTATGGTCCGAAAAATACAGTACTTATTTTTGTGGTGAAATACAAAAATTTTCAGTTTATGCCTTTGAACAATTGCATTCATGTTTGTATATACAGAGGCTGTTCGCACATTTTTTAGACAATTTTGGTAAGCGGTAATAAAAAATCGTTTGCTGCAAAAGAAATAATTGCAATTGTACTATGTTTTTAAAAGTCAAAATTATCGTCTGCGGCTTGAAAGTTTTGTTTTTATTCAAAATGGCGTTTTTAACAAAGCAGTGGTTCGAAGGCTACTTTTATGCTCTTTCCGAAGAGAAATATGCATACTCCATTATCCAAAAACGATGTGAGAGTCATGGTTTTGTGATATCTAAATCATCGATAGGTAATATCGTCAACAAGAAAGGAAAAAAACGTCAAATTGGAGCCTCAAGTTGGACAAAAATTCCAAACAAGTATCCAAGGAAAAAACGGACATCTTCGACTATTGCAAAGGTACGTTGTTTAATGTTAAAAGAAAATCCCCCTAGTCAAAGGTCAGTTTCAAAATCATTAAAATGCTCGGTGTCCACTGTAAACAAAATGATAAACGTTGATTTAAATGTTAAGAAAGCGAAACAACGCAATGTGCATCGTCTTCTTCCAAATCATATCGCTGAACTCAGGACATGCTGCAGAATTCTATATGAGAAACACTTATCCAAAGAAAAATGGAAAACAATTGTCACAATAGATGAATCATGGGTGTATTTAAATGATTGCAACAAAAAAAGAGCCATTTATTATCATAAAAGGGGAGAAAAAAATTTAAGTACATGGTTCAAAGAATCAAAAGAAAGTTTTTCTAAGGGATTCATGATTGTTGCTGGTTTTTCTTATAATGGCAAGTAAAAAATAAAGAGAGTGGAAAAAAATGTCAAGATTAACTCCAAATACTATCAGGAACATATTTTATCGCCAATTTTTCTGAATGAAATACCATCGCTTTACCCACAGTGCCATCAATCTGTGAGACTCCATCGGGACAAAGCTAGCAGTCACACATGAAAATCTACTGTAAATTTCCTAAAAGAAATGGAACAAAAAACTGGTATCAAGGCCATACCCTTCACTGATATCCCTACTAAATCTCCCGATGTATCACCTATGGATTTTTGTGCTTTCGGACTTTTAAAATCTGCTTTATCCAAACATCGTCCCAAAACCCTTGCAGGACTCTGGAAAGCTGTTCAGGAGGAATGGGATAGAATACCTCTTCTGGCACTTCAAAAGGCATTATTACCCTAGAAATTGCGGTGTCGAAAGATGGTTCAGAATAAGGGATGTCAAATAGAACATTTAAAACACAAGAATTTTATGTAATTTAGTTTTGTCAATACAATATATACATCGTCTAAAAAATGTGTGAACAGCCTCTGTATATATACAGTTGGATCTCTGTTTTTGTCCATTTCATTGTTATGCACGTGACGCAAAATTAGTTTAAAGTATCACAAAAAGAAAAGAAACCACGTGATCAGCATTTAATAAATTAAATTCTAAAATGAATCCTTAAAAATTCACCAAAAATCAGAAAATGGAGGTAAAGATTCGAAAAGGATTTCCTTTTAAAGAAAATTTTTATGATCTTTCTCGCGATATAAATTTTATAACCCTCATATTATTATTTTAAATGCAAACTTTAAAGAATGTTACAAAAATGGCTTAAAAATGTAAGAAGAATTTTTCAAAAATGTTTCTATACTATGAGAAGAATCGCCAGCCCTTTAGGTCCAGCGGTTTGTGCCACTGATTTGCTCTAATGGCTTGCCAGGGTCAACACATAGCAACCTGTCGAAGTCATTTTGAAATTATATCAATATTAAGTGGTTAGAGAAGTCATCGTCAAGTCTGAAATACTTTTAAAGGTCTAAACATTGGAAGTGACTCATTTTGGTTTTTGAAAATGAGCACAAACTCTGAACGATGTATTTTATCGATTTTGTGTCATCGTTCATGCTCATTTGAAAGAAATGCTGAATCATAGTTAGGGGGCACAAGTGGAAATAAATTAAAATGTTCATTTAAAATCGGAAAATTGTAGAGAACTTTTAAGAAAGTTGGTTTTTAAAATTGATAGGATCCATAACAAAAGTTGGATGCTATATTTTTTTTTCTCATTGTACCATTCTATTGTTATTCATCGTCAGTCAATGCCCTAACTGCTTTGAATTGTGGTTAATGTACCTTTTCCATTTGCAGGCACATTCGGATATGTAGGAACAAGTATATTTGTGAGAAAAATCTACTCCACTGTGAAGATAGATTGAGCAAGAATTTCTGTATATAGAGAGAGAACAAAGATTGCCATATGATTCGTGAAAAGAAAAAAATTCTAGTGGACATTTCGTATAGAATGTTTCTGGTGATGAGACTCACAGATTATAATTTCATGGTGACCACGGTTTTCTTTGGGGGTGTGCACTCGTTTTTCACTCACTTTGTAGATTGAGATCAGCATTTTCCAATAAATTTCCAATTTTAAAAGTTTAAAGAGAGAGAGTTCATTGCAGACATAACCAGTGGATATTTCTAGTCATTGATGCTGTGTAAGTTTATATGAATTTTCCATGATCAGTCCCATCTGTGTGTTTGATGAGCGATCGCCTATCCCCCAGTATTTTCTAATATTGATTTTCTTTTGGTACCTTCAACTCGATGCGATAATTCTATTTATTGGTGAGCAAACAGCGACTGTTATAATGCCACGAGTGTAAGGAAAATCAATATGTATACATAGTTGGCAATTTTTAATTTTTTATGGGAAAAGTTGCATGATCGGCAGCTATGCTATTGTTTGATTTTATTTTTAAACTTAACTGTTGGAATATTCATCAAAAGAGGGCCGATTGCTTTTTTTGAATCAAGTCCACAGGTATTCAAAGAGGGAAAGACCGAGTCTATAATATTTTTGGGGTATTCACCAGTATTTCCATGGGGAACATTTCATATTTTTTACATGGAATATGTTGTTTATTGTTGTCAGCTATTTTTCCTTTAATAAATGATAAGCAATAAAATTCCTTCTGCATCCTGACTCAGTGAAATTGTTTAACAAGTCTTTGGGCATACATGAATGTTGGCAGAAAATGAAACCTCGTTTTTATATATCAATCAATTAGGTAGAAATAAACTCCACGTGATCACTGACTTGTAAAAACTCTATTCAAATTAAAATGGAGTTTTGAGAGGAACAAAGAATTTAGGAAAATGTCAGATGGATGGTTTGTTTTGTTGTATCTCTGTAGCTGCCACTTTTTCTAATACCTTTTAAATTGACAGTATTGAGTTGTAAACTGATGTGTCTATTTCAAAATTTCCTTTTTATTTCAATAAAATATTTAGTAATGTACATTGATGACCTCATTTTGCTGTTCCACCACGCACAGTTTCGAAAATCGTTTTTACAATCTCTGTCTTGATATTCTGTTCGATGAAAGATCATTTGCTCTCATTGTACAGGGTCCTTAAAAGTCCTTATTTTTAAGGGCTCTTAAAAAGTTTTTAAAAGTACTTATTTTTATATTCAAGATCCTTCGCTAACTTTCTGATCTTTACTAAGTACTTATTTTCAAATCGAAATATAAAAATGTTCAGTTTATTGCTTTACAAATAGATTTTTTGCGTGTTTTAATTATAATTACTGCCTGGATAATTTCGCACTATGACTTTGGTTACCGTTGTAAACTTACCAATGACCAAATAGATTGCTACCTGTAAAAATAATTTTGGAAATATGATAATTAATATATATGAATCTATCAAGTTGATATCATAGGAGAAGTTATCAAAATGTTGTACGAGATCCTAAAACTCAAATTCTTTTCACTGTCTAAACTTTGGAACCATGTCTTAAATCACCTTTGAGGTTCTAAAAAGTTAGCACTGGTCCTTAACAACTCCCGATTTTTGATTTTGAAGGAAAGAGTGTATGCATGCAATGAAACATTATTCACCCCCAATGCACTATTAAAGTAAGTGCGATAAAAAAATGTTCTAAAATCTCTTATAATTTTGTTTTTCAATTATTAATGAATTAAATTTTCAATGGAGTTTCCAGTGGTGATCACTCACTACTAAGTTTATTTTCAATTTCAGATGCACATGACAAGATTCAATTCAAGCACTTAGTAGTATGGAAGTCTTAGTTCTTAGTGATTGTTTTCTCCTATAACAATTGTGATAGACATTTAAATGAGATGAGTTGGAACATTATCTGGCTTTTATAAAATGATTTGTTGCCCAGAGAACAGGGCTCGTGCAATCCTTATTTAACAACCACTTTCAAATAGAAGCATTGACTTGAGTTAATGGGATAAGAGATACAACTATGAAATGGACCATCTTTTTATTTTCAGTAGATCTATTTTGTCTGTATTTCTTGATTAACCATTTCTTCCCCTTCCACTAAAGAAACGAATCTAATCTTTCAATAGCCTCCTGAACTGAAGCGTGAGAGCCTTTGGTATAAATGAGTTGTGTTTTATTCTAATTTGTGTGTGTGAGTGAAATGCTAGTAACCTCTCGTCAGTGATTGATTTGAATCCTATGTTTCTCAATGAACTGTTTCTCTGTTGATTTCAAAAGGCACAAAAATTGGTAACTCGAGGAATAATTTGTGTGATAATTTTGTTGTGCATTGTACTTGCATGATCGTCAGATTTCATTTATGCTGTTTCTACTTTGATGTAAATAAATGTGCTTTTCTACCAACTTTGTACATAATGTCACGATGGTGTTTCAGTCGCTTAGTCAAAAACCATGGAATTCTTGCCTGCATAGAATACTTTTTTTATTTTATTACATTCTTGAAGTGGAATTTGCTTCCATGTAATTCCCTGTATTATGTATCAAATAAATATTTCTTGGCATTTTATGGCGAGACTCTTGTACTATATCGAGATTTGCCCATTTCTCACTCAACTGGGGCACGATAAAATTTGTATGTTTTTAATTGTCGTGCCCCCTGCCCAGAACAGCTTTAGACCAGGTCCATAGATGGCGAAAGGACATGAAGGCATTCGTTGAACACAGCAACCCCACCTCAAACAAAACGGATACAGGATTAATGTACTATTCACATTCTAATAATAAAATAATTATGTTAAACTTTTAATTCAACACCTGATAGTCATCAGGTATCTAGTTCAATGAACATGGCTTTCAAAACTGCCATTTTATTTGGGAACTTTTTTATATGTGGTGCAAAGGAACATATTTGTTATACAATGAAAATGAGTTGCAGCCAGTCCATTTTAGCATGTAAAGCAACCTTTTGAGATACATATATATGTGTGTGTATAAATATATCTGTACCTCGGAATGAAAAGGCCAATGTCCATTTTAATCAAATGTCAGAGAGCATCAGTTTCAGTATAAACATTTTTCCAAGTTTTATTTTTCAATTTTAGTTATGGTTTTTGCCTACTTTCTAAAGTATTGGAAATTGGCCCATTTTGTACTAAGGTACAGATATACACACACTACTGGCCAAAAGTATTGCAAGTTTGAAAAATCTAACATTTTTTCAAGAAAAATAATACAAGGTGCACCCATAAAGTAACTGGACATTTTTTTTATAAATAAGAAAAATATTACTCACCTTCAAAATAATCGCCAAAGGAGTCTATACAATTTTTCCAACGTTTCTTCAAGTCATCGAAACACTGTTTATAGGCGTCGGAACTAACCGTTTGCAAAATACGCATAACATTTGATTTCATATCCGAAACAATTTCAAATCTGTCCTTTCATGGCCATCTTAAGCTTAGGAAAAAATCAGCTGGCGATAAGTCGGGAGAATAGGTGGGTGATTTATCACTGTAATTGAATGATTAGCAAGATGTTGTACAGAAATTCCTGTATGGGGCCTGGCATTATCGTGTAAAAGAAACCGTTGCCCAGAATCAAACAGTTCCTTCCTAACTCGCCTTATCCTGTTTCTTAATCGAAAAAGCACCTACTTGTAATAATACTGATTAATTGTTTGATTTTCAGGAACAAATTCGTGGTGAATAAGTCCTTTGTAATCAAACAATGCAAAATCCATGATAGGACCGATTTGAAAACGTCTCGGATACTAAATCAAATGTTATGCATTTTTTGAGAATGGTTAGTTCCGACGCATAAACAGTATTTCGAAAACTTGACGAAACGAATGAAAATTCAGCCAGTACCAAAATACATCACTCTTTGAATGTACTATTGTTCACAATTCAGACATCTTCACTTAATCATATGGAATAATAAATTGTTGGGAAAATTTCTTCACTTCTAAAATAGAGTAAAAATTCAGCCAGTACCAAAATGCATCACTCTTTGTATGTACAGACACAATTCAGACATCTTCACTTAATCATATGGAGTAATTGTTGGGAAAATCTCTTCACTTCTAAAATGGAGTAAAAATTCAGCCAGTACCAAAATACATCACTCTTTGTATGTACTATTGTTCACAATTCAGACATCTTCACTTAATCATATGGAATAATAAATTGTTGGGAAAATTTCTTCACTTCTAAAATGGAGTAAAAATTCAGCCAGTACCAAAATACATCACTCTTTGTATGTACTATTGTTCACAATTCGGACATCTTCACTTAATCATATGGAATAATAAATTGTTGAGAAAATTTCTTCACTTCTAAAATGGAGTAAAAATTCAGCCAGTACCAAAATACATCACTCTTTGTATGTACTATTGTTCACAATTCAGACATCTTCACTTAATCATATGGAATAATAAATTGTTGGGAAAATTTCTTCACTTCTAAAATGGAGTAAAAATTCAGCCAGTACCAAAATACATCACTCTTTGTATGTACTATTGTTCACAATTCAGACATCTTCACTTAATCATATGGAATAATAAATTGTTGGGAAATCTCTTCAATTCTAAAATGGAGTAAAATTTCAGCCAGTACCAAAATACATCACTCTTTGTATGTACTATTGTTCACAATTCAGACATCTTCACTTAATCATATGGAATAATAAATTGTTGGGAAAATTTCTTCACTTCTAATGTAGTGTTCCCGCTCCAATCTGCGAGAGGCGAACCACGTGACATCACTTCTTTCCCCCTTCTTTGGGGAGATGCGCGCCGTCACGTGAGAGTCCAGGAGAAAATCTCTCGCAGGTCGGACGCGCTATGTCGAGCGGCGTTCTGAATTGTGTTGTCCGAATAAATGTATGTAAAAAAGCCTTCTGATGGAGTATCTGCGTTGTGTCTAGTTCTAAAGAGGCACGACGAATTACAACATCGTCGATTCACCCTTACCGGGACTATTATACTAAAATGGAGTAAAAATTCAGCCAGTACCAAAATACATCACTCTTTGTATGTACTATTGTTCACAATTCGGACATCTTCACTTAATCATATGGAATAATAAATTGTTGGGAAAATTTCTTCACTTCTAAAATGGAGTAAAAATTCAGCCAGTACCAAAATACATCACTCTTTGTATGTACTATTGTTCACAATTCAGACATCTTCACTTAATCATATGGAATAATAAATTGTTGGGAAAATTTCTTCACTTCTAAAATGGAGTAAAAATTCAGCCAGTACCAAAATACATCACTCTTTGTATGTACTATTGTTCACAATTCGGACATCTTCACTTAATCATATGGAATAATAAATTGTTGGGAAAATTTCTTCACTTCTAAAATGGAGTAAAAATTCAGTCAGTACCAAAATACATCACTCTTTGTATGTACTATTGTTCACAATTCAGACATCTTCACTTAATCATATGGAATAATAAATTGTTGGGAAAATTTCTTCACTTCTAAAATGGAGTAAAAATTCAGCCAGCACCAAAATACATCACTCTTTGTATGTACTATTGTTCACAATTCGGACATCTTCACTTAATCATATGGAATAATAAATTGTTGGGAAAATTTCTTCACTTCTAAAATGGAGTAAAAATTCAGCCAGTACCAAAATACATCACTCTTTGTATGTACTATTGTTCACAATTCAGACATCTTCACATAATCTTATGGAATAATAAATTGTTGGGAAAATTTCTTCACTTCTAAAATGGAGTAAAAATTCAGCCAGTACCAAAATACATCACTCTTTGTATGTACTATTGTTCACAATTCAGATATCTTCACTTCATCATATGGAGTAATAAATTGTTGAGAAAATCACTTCTAAAATGGAGTAAAAATTCAGCCAGTACCAAAATACATCACTCTTTGTATGTACTATTGTTCACAATTCAGACATCTTCACATAATCTTATGGAATAATAAATTGTTGGGAAAATTTCTTCACTTCTAAAATGGAGTAAAAATTCAGCCAGTACCAAAATACATCACTCTTTGTACGTACTATTGTTCACAATTCAGACATCTTCACTTAATCATATGAAGTAATAAATTGTTGGGAAAATCACTTCTAAAATGGAGTAAAATTCAGCCAGTACCAAAATACATCACTCTTTGTATGTACTATTGTTCACAATTCAGACATCTTCACTTAATCATATGGAATAATAAATTGTTGGGAAAATTTCTTCACTTCTAAAATGGAGTAAAAATTCAGCCAGTACCAAAATACATCACTCTTTGTATGTACTATTGTTCACAATTCAGACATCTTCACTTAATCATATGGAATAATAAATTGTTGGGAAATCTCTTCACTTCTAAAATGGAGTAAAAATTCAGCCAGTACCAAAATACATCACTCTTTGTATGTACTATTGTTCACAATTCAGACATCTTCACTTAATCATATGGAATAATAAATTGTTGGGAAAATTTCTTCACTTCTAAAATGGAGTAAAAATTCAGCCAGTACCAAAATACATCACTCTTTGTATGTACTATTGCTTCACAATTCGGACATCTTCACTTAATCATATGGAATAATAAATTGTTGGGAAAATTTCTTCACTTCTAAAATGGAGTAAAAATTCAGCCAGTACCAAAATACATCACTCTTTGTATGTACTATTGTTCACAATTCAGACATCTTCACATAATCTTATGGAATAATAAATTGTTGGGAAAATTTCTTCACTTCTAAAATGGAGTAAAAATTCAGCCAGTACCAAAATACATCACTCTTTGTATGTACTATTGTTCACAATTCAGACATCTTCACTTAATCATATGGAGTAATAAATTGTTGGGAAAATCACTTCTAAAATGGAGTAAAATTCAGCCAGTACCAAAATACATCACTCTTTGTATGTAATATTGTTCACAATTCAGACATCTTCACTTAATCATATGGAATAATAAATTGTTGGGAAATCTCTTCAATTCTAAAATGGAGTAAAATTTCAGCCACTACCAAAATACATCACTCTTTGTATGTACTATTGTTCACAATTCAGACATCTTCACTTAATCATATGGAATAATAAATTGTTGGGAAAATTTCTTCACTTCTAATGTTGTGTTCCCGCTCCAATCTGCGAGAGGCGAACCACGTGACATCACTTCTTTCCCCCTTCTTTGGGGAGATGCGCGCCGTCACGTGAGAGTCGAGGAGAAAATCTCTCGCAGGTCGGACGCGCTATGTCGAGCGGCGTTCTGAATTGTGTTGTCCGAATAAATGTATGTAAAAAAGCCTTCTGATGGAGTATCTGCGTTGTGTCTAGTTCTAAAGAGGCACGACGAATTACAACATCGTCGATTCACCCTTACCGGGACTATTATACTAAAATGGAGTAAAAATTCAGCCAGTACCAAAATACATCACTCTTTGTATGTACTATTGTTCACAATTCAGACATCTTCACTTAATCATATGGAATAATAAATTGTTGGGAAAATTTCTTCACTTCTAAAATGGAGTAAAAATTCAGCCAGTACCAAAATACATCACTCTTTGTATGTACTATTGTTCACAATTCGGACATCTTCACTTAATCATATGGAATAATAAATTGTTGGGAAAATTTCTTCACTTCTAAAATGGAGTAAAAATTCAGCCAGTACCAAAATACATCACTCTTTGTATGTACTATTGTTCACAATTCAGACATCTTCACTTAATCATATGGAATAATAAATTGTTGGGAAAATTTCTTCACTTCTAAAATGGAGTAAAAATTCAGCCAGTACCAAAATACATCACTCTTTGTATGTACTATTGTTCACAATTCAGACATCTTCACATAATCTTATGGAATAATAAATTGTTGGGAAAATTTCTTCACTTCTAAAATGGAGTAAAAATTCAGCCAGTACCAAAATACATCACTCTTTGTACGTACTATTGTTCACAATTCAGACATCTTCACTTAATCATATGGAGTAATAAATTGTTGGGAAAATCACTTCTAAAATGGAGTAAAATTCAGCCAGTACCAAAATACATCACTCTTTGTATGTACTATTGTTCACAATTCAGACATCTTCACTTAATCATATGGAATAATAAATTGTTGGGAAAATTTCTTCACTTCTAAAATGGAGTAAAAATTCAGTCCAGTACCAAAATACATCACTCTTTGTATGTACTATTGTTCACAATTCAGACATCTTCACTTAATCATATGGAATAATAAATTGTTGGGAAAATTTCTTCACTTCTAAAATGGAGTAAAAATTCAGCCAGCACCAAAATACATCACTCTTTGTATGTACTATTGTTCACAATTCGGACATCTTCACTTAATCATATGGAATAATAAATTGTTGGGAAAATTTCTTCACTTCTAAAATGGAGTAAAAATTCAGCCAGTACCAAAATACATCACTCTTTGTATGTACTATTGTTCACAATTCAGACATCTTCACATAATCTTATGGAATAATAAATTGTTGGGAAAATTTCTTCACTTCTAAAATGGAGTAAAAATTCAGCCAGTACCAAAATACATCACTCTTTGTATGTACTATTGTTCACAATTCAGATATCTTCACTTCATCATATGGAGTAATAAATTGTTGAGAAAATCACTTCTAAAATGGAGTAAAAATTCAGCCAGTACCAAAATACATCACTCTTTGTATGTACTATTGTTCACAATTCAGACATCTTCACATAATCTTATGGAATAATAAATTGTTGGGAAAATTTCTTCACTTCTAAAATGGAGTAAAAATTCAGCCAGTACCAAAATACATCACTCTTTGTACGTACTATTGTTCACAATTCAGACATCTTCACTTAATCATATGGAGTAATAAATTGTTGGGAAAATCACTTCTAAAATGGAGTAAAATTCAGCCAGTACCAAAATACATCACTCTTTGTATGTACTATTGTTCACAATTCAGACATCTTCACTTAATCATATGGAATAATAAATTGTTGGGAAAATTTCTTCACTTCTAAAATGGAGTAAAAATTCAGCCAGTACCAAAATACATCACTCTTTGTATGTACTATTGTTCACAATTCAGACATCTTCACTTAATCATATGGAATAATAAATTGTTGGGAAAATTTCTTCACTTCTAAAATGGAGTAAAAATTCAGCCAGTACCAAAATACATCACTCTTTGTATGTACTATTGTTCACAATTCAGGACATCTTCACTTAATCATATGGAATAATAAATTGTTGGGAAAATTTCTTCACTTCTAAAATGGAGTAAAAATTCAGCCAGTACCAAAATACATCACTCTTTGTATGTACTATTGTTCACAATTCAGACATCTTCACATAATCTTATGGAATAATAAATTGTTGGGAAAATTTCTTCACTTCTAAAATGGAGTAAAAATTCAGCCAGTACCAAAATACATCACTCTTTGTATGTACTATTGTTCACAATTCAGACATCTTCACTTAATCATATGGAGTAATAAATTGTTGAGAAAATCACTTCTAAAATGGAGTAAAATTCAGCCAGTACCAAAATACATCACTCTTTGTATGTAATATTGTTCACAATTCAGACATCTTCACTTAATCATATGGAATAATAAATTGTTGGGAAATCTCTTCAATTCTAAAATGGAGTAAAATTTCAGCCACTACCAAAATACATCACTCTTTGTATGTACTATTGTTCACAATTCAGACATCTTCACTTAATCATATGGAATAATAAATTGTTGGGAAAATTTCTTCACTTCTAATGTGTTCCCGCTCCAATCTGCGAGAGGCGAACCACGTGACATCACTTCTTTCCCCCTTCTTTGGGGAGATGCGCGCCGTCACCTGAGAGTCGAGGAGAAAATCTCTCGCAGGTCGTACGCGCTATGTCGAGCGGCGTTCTGAATTGTGTTGTCCGAATAAATGTATGTAAAAAAGCCTTCTGATGGAGTATCTGCGTTGTGTCTAGTTCTAAAGAGGCACGACGAATTACAACATCGTCGATTCACCCTTACCGGGACTATTATACTAAAATGGAGTAAAAATTCAGCCAGTACCAAAATACATCACTCTTTGTATGTACTATTGTTCACAATTCGGACATCTTCACTTAATCATATGGAATAATAAATTGTTGGGAAAATTTCTTCACTTCTAAAATGGAGTAAAAATTCAGCCAGTACCAAAATACATCACTCTTTGTATGTACTATTGTTCACAATTCAGACATCTTCACTTAATCATATGGAATAATAAATTGTTGGGAAAATTTCTTCACTTCTAAAATGGAGTAAAAATTCAGCCAGTACCAAAATACATCACTCTTTGTATGTACTATTGTTCACAATTCAGACATCTTCACATAATCTTATGGAATAATAAATTGTTGGGAAAATCACTTCTAAAATGGAGTAAAATTCAGCCAGTACCAAAATACATCACTCTTTGTATGTACTATTGTTCACAATTCAGACATCTTCACTTAATCATATGGAATAATAAATTGTTGGGAAAATTTCTTCACTTCTAAAATGGAGTAAAAATTCAGCCAGTACCAAAATACATCACTCTTTGTATGTACTATTGTTCACAATTCAGACATCTTCACTTAATCATATGGAATAATAAATTGTTGGGAAAATTTCTTCACTTCTAAAATGGAGTAAAAATTCAGCCAGTACCAAAATACATCACTCTTTGTATGTACTATTGTTCACAATTCAGACATCTTCACATAATCTTATGGAATAATAAATTGTTGGGAAAATTTCTTCACTTCTAAAATGGAGTAAAAATTCAGCCAGTACCAAAATACATCACTCTTTGTATGTACTATTGTTCACAATTCAGACATCTTCACTTCATCATATGGAGTAATAAATTGTTGAGAAAATCACTTCTAAAATGGAGTAAAAATTCAGCCAGTACCAAAATACATCACTCTTTGTATGTACTATTGTTCACAATTCAGACATCTTCACATAATCTTATGGAATAATAAATTGTTGGGAAAATTTCTTCACTTCTAAAATGGAGTAAAAATTCAGCCAGTACCAAAATACATCACTCTTTGTACGTACTATTGTTCACAATTCAGACATCTTCACTTAATCATATGGAGTAATAAATTGTTGGGAAAATCACTTCTAAAATGGAGTAAAATTCAGCCAGTACCAAAATACATCACTCTTTGTATGTACTATTGTTCACAATTCAGACATCTTCACTTAATCATATGGAATAATAAATTGTTGGGAAAATTTCTTCACTTCTAAAATGGAGTAAAAATTCAGCCAGTACCAAAATACACCACTCTTTGTATGTACTATTGTTCACAATTCAGACATCTTCACTTAATCATATGGAATAATAAATTGTTGGGAAAATTTCTTCACTTCTAAAATGGAGTAAAAATTCAGCCAGTACCAAAATACATCACTCTTTGTATGTACTATTGTTCACAATTCAGACATCTTCACTTAATCATATGGAATAATAAATTGTTGGGAAAATTTCTTCACTTCTAAAATGGAGTAAAAATTCAGCCAGTACCAAAATACATCACTCTTTGTATGTACTATTGTTCACAATTCGGACATCTTCACTTAATCATATGGAATAATAAATTGTTGGGAAAATTTCTTCACTTCTAAAATGGAGTAAAAATTCAGCCAGTACCAAAATACATCACTCTTTGTATGTACTATTGTTCACAATTCAGACATCTTCACATAATCTTATGGAATAATAAATTGTTGGGAAAATTTCTTCACTTCTAAAATGGAGTAAAAATTCAGCCAGTACCAAAATACATCACTCTTTGTATGTACTATTGTTCACAATTCAGACATCTTCACATAATCTTATGGAATAATAAATTGTTGGGAAAATTTCTTCACTTCTAAAATGGAGTAAAAATTCAGCCAGCACCAAAATACATCACTCTTTGTATGTACTATTGTTCACAATTCGGACATCTTCACTTAATCATATGGAATAATAAATTGTTGGGAAAATTTCTTCACTTCTAAAATGGAGTAAAAATTCAGCCAGTACCAAAATACATCACTCTTTGTATGTACTATTGTTCACAATTCAGACATCTTCACATAATCTTATGGAATAATAAATTGTTGGGAAAATTTCTTCACTTCTAAAATGGAGTAAAAATTCAGCCAGTACCAAAATACATCACTCTTTGTATGTACTATTGTTCACAATTCAGACATCTTCACTTCATCATATGGAGTAATAAATTGTTGAGAAAATCACTTCTAAAATGGAGTAAAAATTCAGCCAGTACCAAAATACATCACTCTTTGTATGTACTATTGTTCACAATTCAGACATCTTCACATAATCTTATGGAATAATAAATTGTTGGGAAAATTTCTTCACTTCTAAAATGGAGTAAAAATTCAGCCAGTACCAAAATACATCACTCTTTGTACGTACTATTGTTCACAATTCAGACATCTTCACTTAATCATATGGAGTAATAAATTGTTGGGAAAATCACTTCTAAAATGGAGTAAAATTCAGCCAGTACCAAAATACATCACTCTTTGTATGTACTATTGTTCACAATTCAGACATCTTCACTTAATCATATGGAATAATAAATTGTTGGGAAAATTTCTTCACTTCTAAAATGGAGTAAAAATTCAGCCAGTACCAAAATACATCACTCTTTGTATGTACTATTGTTCACAATTCAGGACATCTTCACTTAATCTTATGGAATAATAAATTGTTGGGAAAATTTCTTCACTTCTAAAATGGAGTAAAAATTCAGCCAGTACCAAAATACATCACTCTTTGTATGTACTATTGTTCACAATTCGGACATCTTCACTTAATCATATGGAATAATAAATTGTTGGGAAAATTTCTTCACTTCTAAAATGGAGTAAAAATTCAGCCAGTACCAAAATACATCACTCTTTGTATGTACTATTGTTCACAATTCAGACATCTTCACTTAATCATATGGAATAATAAATTGTTGGGAAAATTTCTTCACTTCTAAAATGGAGTAAAAATTCAGCCAGTACCAAAATACATCACTCTTTGTATGTACTATTGTTCACAATTCAGGACATCTTCACTTAATCATATGGAATAATAAATTGTTGGGAAAATTTCTTCACTTCTAAAATGGAGTAAAAATTCAGCCAGTACCAAAATACATCACTCTTTGTATGTACTATTGTTCACAATTCAGACATCTTCACTTAATCATATGGAATAATAAATTGTTGGGAAAATTTCTTCACTTCTAAAATGGAGTAAAAATTCAGCCAGCACCAAAATACATCACTCTTTGTATGTACTATTGTTCACAATTCGGACATCTTCACTTAATCATATGGAATAATAAATTGTTGGGAAAATTTCTTCACTTCTAAAATGGAGTAAAAATTCAGCCAGTACCAAAATACATCACTCTTTGTATGTACTATTGTTCACAATTCAGACATCTTCACATAATCTTATGGAATAATAAATTGTTGGGAAAATTTCTTCACTTCTAAAATGGAGTAAAAATTCAGCCAGTACCAAAATACATCACTCTTTGTATGTACTATTGTTCACAATTCAGATATCTTCACTTCATCATATGGAGTAATAAATTGTTGAGAAAATCACTTCTAAAATGGAGTAAAAATTCAGCCAGTACCAAAATACATCACTCTTTGTATGTACTATTGTTCACAATTCAGACATCTTCACATAATCTTATGGAATAATAAATTGTTGGGAAAATTTCTTCACTTCTAAAATGGAGTAAAAATTCAGCCAGTACCAAAATACATCACTCTTTGTACGTACTATTGTTCACAATTCAGACATCTTCACTTAATCATATGAAGTAATAAATTGTTGGGAAAATCACTTCTAAAATGGAGTAAAATTCAGCCAGTACCAAAATACATCACTCTTTGTATGTACTATTGTTCACAATTCAGACATCTTCACTTAATCATATGGAATAATAAATTGTTGGGAAAATTTCTTCACTTCTAAAATGGAGTAAAAATTCAGCCAGTACCAAAATACATCACTCTTTGTATGTACTATTGTTCACAATTCAGACATCTTCACTTAATCATATGGAATAATAAATTGTTGGGAAAATTTCTTCACTTCTAAAATGGAGTAAAAATTCAGCCAGTACCAAAATACATCACTCTTTGTATGTACTATTGTTCACAATTCAGACATCTTCACTTAATCATATGGAATAATAAATTGTTGGGAAAATTTCTTCACTTCTAAAATGGAGTAAAAATTCAGCCAGTACCAAAATACATCACTCTTTGTATGTACTATTGTTCACAATTCGGACATCTTCACTTAATCATATGGAATAATAAATTGTTGGGAAAATTTCTTCACTTCTAAAATGGAGTAAAAATTCAGCCAGTACCAAAATACATCACTCTTTGTATGTACTATTGTTCACAATTCAGACATCTTCACATAATCTTATGGAATAATAAATTGTTGGGAAAATTTCTTCACTTCTAAAATGGAGTAAAAATTCAGCCAGTACCAAAATACATCACTCTTTGTATGTACTATTGCTCACAATTCAGACATCTTCACTTAATCATATGGAGTAATAAATTGTTGAGAAAATCACTTCTAAAATGGAGTAAAATTCAGCCAGTACCAAAATACATCACTCTTTGTATGTAATATTGTTCACAATTCAGACATCTTCACTTAATCATATGGAATAATAAATTGTTGGGAAATCTCTTCAATTCTAAAATGGAGTAAAATTTCAGCCACTACCAAAATACATCACTCTTTGTATGTACTATTGTTCACAATTCAGACATCTTCACTTAATCATATGGAATAATAAATTGTTGGGAAAATTTCTTCACTTCTAATGTTGTGTTCCCGCTCCAATCTGCGAGAGGCGAACCACGTGACATCACTTCTTTCCCCCTTCTTTGGGGAGATGCGCGCCGTCACGTGAGAGTCGAGGAGAAAATCTCTCGCAGGTCGGACGCGCTATGTCGAGCGGCGTTCTGAATTGTGTTGTCCGAATAAATGTATGTAAAAAAGCCTTCTGATGGAGTATCTGCGTTGTGTCTAGTTCTAAAGAGGCACGACGAATTACAACATCGTCGATTCACCCTTACCGGGACTATTATACTAAAATGGAGTAAAAATTCAGCCAGTACCAAAATACATCACTCTTTGTATGTACTATTGTTCACAATTCAGACATCTTCACTTAATCATATGGAATAATAAATTGTTGGGAAAATTTCTTCACTTCTAAAATGGAGTAAAAATTCAGCCAGTACCAAAATACATCACTCTTTGTATGTACTATTGTTCACAATTCAGACATCTTCACTTAATCATATGGAATAATAAATTGTTGGGAAAATTTCTTCACTTCTAAAATGGAGTAAAAATTCAGCCAGTACCAAAATACATCACTCTTTGTATGTACTATTGTTCACAATTCAGACATCTTCACTTAATCATATGGAATAATAAATTGTTGGGAAAATTTCTTCACTTCTAAAATGGAGTAAAAATTCAGCCAGTACCAAAATACATCACTCTTTGTATGTACTATTGTTCACAATTCAGACATCTTCACATAATCTTATGGAATAATAAATTGTTGGGAAAATTTCTTCACTTCTAAAATGGAGTAAAAATTCAGCCAGTACCAAAATACATCACTCTTTGTATGTACTATTGTTCACAATTCAGACATCTTCACTTAATCATATGGAGTAATAAATTGTTGGGAAAATCACTTCTAAAATGGAGTAAAATTCAGCCAGTACCAAAATACATCACTCTTTGTATGTACTATTGTTCACAATTCAGACATCTTCACTTAATCATATGGAATAATAAATTGTTGGGAAAATTTCTTCACTTCTAAAATGGAGTAAAAATTCAGCCAGTACCAAAATACATCACTCTTTGTATGTACTATTGTTCACAATTCAGACATCTTCACTTAATCATATGGAATAATAAATTGTTGGGAAAATTTCTTCACTTCTAAAATGGAGTAAAAATTCAGCCAGCACCAAAATACATCACTCTTTGTATGTACTATTGTTCACAATTCGGACATCTTCACTTAATCATATGGAATAATAAATTGTTGGGAAAATTTCTTCACTTCTAAAATGGAGTAAAAATTCAGCCAGTACCAAAATACATCACTCTTTGTATGTACTATTGTTCACAATTCAGACATCTTCACATAATCTTATGGAATAATAAATTGTTGGGAAAATTTCTTCACTTCTAAAATGGAGTAAAAATTCAGCCAGTACCAAAATACATCACTCTTTGTATGTACTATTGTTCACAATTCAGACTATCTTCACTTCATCATATGGAGTAATAAATTGTTGAGAAAATCACTTCTAAAATGGAGTAAAAATTCAGCCAGTACCAAAATACATCACTCTTTGTATGTACTATTGTTCACAATTCAGACATCTTCACATAATCTTATGGAATAATAAATTGTTGGGAAAATTTCTTCACTTCTAAAATGGAGTAAAAATTCAGCCAGTACCAAAATACATCACTCTTTGTACGTACTATTGTTCACAATTCAGACATCTTCACTTAATCATATGGAGTAATAAATTGTTGGGAAAATCACTTCTAAAATGGAGTAAAATTCAGCCAGTACCAAAATACATCACTCTTTGTATGTACTATTGTTCACAATTCAGACATCTTCACTTAATCATATGGAATAATAAATTGTTGGGAAAATTTCTTCACTTCTAAAATGGAGTAAAAATTCAGCCAGTACCAAAATACATCACTCTTTGTATGTACTATTGTTCACAATTCAGACATCTTCACTTAATCATATGGAATAATAAATTGTTGGGAAAATTTCTTCACTTCTAAAATGGAGTAAAAATTCAGCCAGTACCAAAATACATCACTCTTTGTATGTACTATTGCTCACAATTCGGACATCTTCACTTAATCATATGGAATAATAAATTGTTGGGAAAATTTCTTCACTTCTAAAATGGAGTAAAAATTCAGCCAGTACCAAAATACATCACTCTTTGTATGTACTATTGTTCACAATTCAGACATCTTCACATAATCTTATGGAATAATAAATTGTTGGGAAAATTTCTTCACTTCTAAAATGGAGTAAAAATTCAGCCAGTACCAAAATACATCACTCTTTGTATGTACTATTGCTCACAATTCAGACATCTTCACTTAATCATATGGAGTAATAAATTGTTGAGAAAATCACTTCTAAAATGGAGTAAAATTCAGCCAGTACCAAAATACATCACTCTTTGTATGTAATATTGTTCACAATTCAGACATCTTCACTTAATCATATGGAATAATAAATTGTTGGGAAATCTCTTCAATTCTAAAATGGAGTAAAATTTCAGCCACTACCAAAATACATCACTCTTTGTATGTACTATTGTTCACAATTCAGACATCTTCACTTAATCATATGGAATAATAAATTGTTGGGAAAATTTCTTCACTTCTAATGTTGTGTTCCCGCTCCAATCTGCGAGAGGCGAACCACGTGACATCACTTCTTTCCCCCTTCTTTGGGGAGATGCGCGCCGT
>CAJRAI020000328.1:0-12500 GCA_907164885.2 Dolomedes plantarius
TGCCTTTTTAGCCGCGGGTTTCTTGGCGGCTGGCTTTTTCTTCTCGGCCGCTTTCGCCTTGGGTTTGGCAGTTTTTTTAGCGGCGGTCTTGGCTTTCTTAGGCGTACCAGTTTCCTTCTTGGGCTTTTTGGCTTTGCTGGGCTCCTTCGTTTTCTGTCCAGAAGCACTGAGCTTGAACGAACCGCTGGCGCCCTTTCCTTTGGTCTGGATGAGGGCTCCGCTGGCCACTGCGCTCTTCAGGTACTTCTTGATGAAGGGTGTCAGTCGATCGAGGTCCACCTTGTGGTGGGACCCGATGTGCTTCTTGATCGCTTGAAGAGAAGATCCCCCGCGTTCCTTGAGGCTCGTGATGGCGTCGTTCACCATTTCGGACACCTTGGGGTGCGTAGGGGCGGTCTTGGGCTTCTTCGCGGCCGATTTTGCCTTCTTCTTCGGCGTTGCGGCGGCAGGAGTAGAATTAGCGGCTGCTGTATCCTCAGACATGTTGAGAGCTGGAGAGTCACTAACAGAGTGTGATCGGATTTTTTTCGAGCCGATCCTATGTTAAACGCTTAGCTCCTCCCACCGCCTCTTAGACCAATCGCTTCTTCCCACCACGTGATATAAGACGACGAATTTCCCGCGTTGCGCTTACATTCCGCCGCCGGACTCCGTGGAGTACGGTCGCATTATACCGAGCTCTCGTATTGCTTTGCACGTGCTTGCACGTGTATTCCTTCCGTCTTGCCTCTACTTCTGTCTTGTGACCGCACGGGGATTTATCCTGCGTGTGAGTGACGAGCCAGTTTTAGTGGCTTTATTTTCTTTTTCGCTTGCTCTCGGTATATATCGAACTGTTTAATTTGGAAATGGCTGCCTCTCAGAGTGATGCTGCTGCGACTAACCCTACCCAGATGACGAACCCTACTCCCTTGCCAACTATCGAAGAGATGATCAACTTCTACGAGACCAACTTTCCTCACGACTGGGAATACTTCAACCTGGTCGGCGAATTCCTGAGATTTGCAAGGGTGACAATCAACTCTAACACCAATGAAGATGATGCTCCTAATGTGAGTATATTTTTGGAATCAATGTGTCATTTGCTCAGAAATAGGATTAATGATATTCATGCTTACCTGGCCCTTAACATGTTTAAGCTATATTACGATACCTGTAAAACCCAAATAGATGAAATAACTGCTCACAACAATGTGAGAATGACTTATTTAAATAAGAAACTAGATCTAGTGCCACAGCCTAGAAAACGTAAACTCTCTAGAGAAATCTCTAATAGTAATGATAAAGTACTAGCAACTGCTAACAGATTCGACATCCTAAATGACGAATCTGATAATGCCGATGACTCCATAGCTCAAACTATCGAGAATGTAGTATCCAATATGGACACTACAGGTCCGTTAGAGAGCGAAAAAAAAAGTGATACTCTGACTTCGAAAAGATGTCATGTCTTCTTCGAGGTTAGGGATAACTGGCGCGACACGATTAAAATAATCAATGAAATTGCTGAGGACGTCGATGCAACGCTAACCGGCTCCCTTATTAAAATCACCATCAGATCGGTAGATTCTTACCGCAAAATTCAAAACTTTCTCGATCACGAGAAAATTCCTTTCAGGACGCTGGATCCTAGATCCGAGCGGCCGAGGAAATACGTACTACGAGGCTTACCTGTATGCACTCCCGTGAGTGACATAGAGGAAGCTCTCCGTAATTTCGGTATTGAACCAGTTAAAACTGCCTTTCTAACTAATAGAAGGACTAAAAAACCCATGCCGCTGTTCTTGGTCTCTGTCAGACCCTCACCCAACCTAGAAAACTTGCATTTACTAAATAAAATTAATTACTTGAGAGTGTCCTTCGAACACTACACCCAAACTGGCGTAAGCCAGTGCTATAGGTGTCAGATGTTCGGGCACTCATCAATGACTTGTAAATTGTCTCCACGATGCGTAAAGTGTGGTGGTTCTCATGTCCCAGGGGAATGCCTTCTGAAGGACACTGATGATAAGACTTGCTGTGCAAACTGCAAGGGCAATCATACAGCGAACTACAGAGGGTGTCCCCTTAACCCCAAAAATAAAAATAAACTTAAAGTTAAGGGCCCTAAGCCCACTAGTAACAATCACAGCTCTTATAGTAAACCAGCTGTATTCATTCCCGCTCCCCTGCCAAAAACATCGGCATGGAATATTCCCCTAGCGAAACAAGTTGTTAGCGATAAGAGCGTTGCACCGACTCCCAGCGATATGCAGAGAAATGCCGAAGTCACCCCCTTAAATAGACAAGGAGCGGATCAAAATTCACCCAATGAGAGCGCGACTAGGAGATCCAATCCTAAAGAGCGCACTGAAACCATCCCCAGTGCTGCCCCGGTCGCTACTGCTGCACTTAATAGAGGAGAAACTACTCACGACGAGCGGCCAACAACAAGCTTTGCAGAATTTGCTTCTATTTTTCGCGCTATTAAGGACTTCATGTCCGAATATAACGTTGCGGATATCATGATGCTTTTTAGAAAAATCTCCGCACACATGAAAACTAATACCGATATATTTTCTAAAATGGTGGCCGTCTTTCATGAAATTGCATTGTACTTAGACCCACCAACCGGTCATGAGTAGTTCTTCCTCTAAAAATTCACTGAGAGTTCTATTCTGGAATGCAAACAGTCTTTCTTGTAAAATGAGTGAATTCAGGGAGTTTATGGAAAATTCCAATATAGACGTTGCCCTGATCCAGGAAACTAAATTCTCTGCACCTTGGCGTTTTAACATTAGTAACTACACGCTCCATAGAACCGACCGCCCTCGCCCCCCTAACTCTTATCAGCACCCTGGTGGTGGCACTGCTATCTATGTCCGAAGGGGTCTGGATCACTTTAAATTTAATGATATTCACACGACTAACGTGGAGAGCACCTCCATTATGTTTCTTCCAGACAGAACCACTAAAATTTTAATCTCTTCCATCTACATCCCCCCAAGTAAAAATTTTAGGTGCTCTGAATTCCAAAGTATTTTTAATCATAGTAACTACTGTATTGTGGCAGGTGACTTCAACGCACACAATACAGGTTGGAACTGCCATAGGACTGACCGTTCTGGCCGAGCCCTTCAAAAATTTGTCACCGACAACGCTAATATTAAATTAATCGCCCCCCCCACCCCTACTCACTTCCACAGATCGGGCTCAAGCACAATCGACCTTGCCCTCACCAAAAATATACCCTACCCCTACACCATTGAAACTCTTAACCTTTTCGACTCTGACCACCTCCCAGTGTTAATAAATTTCGATAGGCAGGTCGATATTCAAAATCCCAATCCCCCCACCCGCACTAACTGGGAGCAGTTCCAACAAATTCTCCAGTACTCCACCCTCTATTACCCCATCATTCGTAGCCCTGAGGACATAGAGCATGCTACCAACTGCTTAACGACCGCTATCGAACACGCCAAGGCTAAATCCACCCATGCTTTGAAAAAGCCACGTTATCATAATCTCCCCCCCAACATAGTTAAATTAATTAAAGAGCGTAACGTGGCTCGTAAACTATATCAATTCACCCGTCTCCCCCAGCATAGGAGTAATTATCATCTCCTTCGAGCGCGCGTTCGTCGCGATATTAGAATTTTCCGAAACTCCACATGGGCTGAATTCATACAAGGGCTGGATCCCGAAGATAACTCCGTCTGGCAATTTGTCAGACGTCTCCGCAAACAGCATACTCAATTTCCGCCCATTCAAGGCCGTCACGGAGTTGCCATGAATGACTTGGACAAAGCTAACGCCATTGCTGACTCTTACAGAGAGCAATTCTCTCCTAACAACGACCTGGTCGATGAGGAAAACGATAGACTTGTCCTCACGACCGTTCAAAATTTTCTCTCCACCCCCCCCTCCGATTCAACTTCCCCTGTTACCTTCTATGAAATCATTGATATTATTCAAAAACTTAATAATAAGAAAGCGCCTGGCATAGACAACATCAATAACTTAATCCTTAAAAATCTTCCAACCAATATAATCCTATACTTCACTGTAATTGTTAACTCCATATTTAAATTTAACTATTTCCCCACATGTTGGAAGACTTCAATTATCTGCCCTATCCCCAAGCCAGGGGGGGATCGTAACCTTCCCCAGAGTTATCGACCAATCAGCTTACTGTGCTCCCTTAGTAAGGTGGCGGAGCGCGTTATTCTTCACAGAATCAATGAGCACCTCGACCAGCACGACATAATTATTCCAGAGCAGTTTGGCTTTAGGTCTGAGCACAACACGACGCAGCAGCTACTAAGGGTAGTGGAATTTGCCCGCGATGGGTTACAGGGTAAACAACCTACCGCTGCTCTGTTTCTAGACATTAAGTGCGCGTTCGACAAGGTCTGGCACCCGGGACTTATTTTTAAACTTATCCAAATTAACTTGCCAGCCTGTCTCATCCATTTGATCCACAACTATCTACGTAATCGAAATTTTGCCGTCCGCATTAACAATAACCTGTCCCGGTATAGGTACATCACGTCGGGAATTTTACAAGGATCGATCTTAGGACCGACATTGTTTAATTTGTACGCCAACGATGTACCACGTGGAATTAATACTCTTCTCGCTATGTATGCGGACGACACAGCTATCCTTTCTTCTTCCAATAACGACCACTACCTGACTTTCCAAATTCAGCGTCACATCGACACTCTTGAGTCTTGGTTTTTACGCTGGAAAATTAAAATCAACCCCTCAAAGTGTCACGCGATCTATTTCAGTAATCGCTATAGCAATCCTCCGCGACTCTATATCCAACAATCCCCACTTGAATGGGAAAACACAGTAAAGTATCTCGGCGTAACTCTGGACCGCAGACTTACTTGGAAACCCCATGTTACGAATATTATTAGCAAGTGCAATGCTGTCACCATGCAACTCCGAACTCTATTTTTCAGTCCACATTTCTCTATGAGAAATAAAGTACTGCTTTACAAGCAATGCATTTTACCCGTTGCTCTGTATGCTGCCCCGGTGTGGTTTTCCGCCGCACAAACGCACATAAATAACATCGAAAAACTCCAGAATAAAACTCTCAGAAGAATTCGCCGAGCTTACCGTTATATGTCGAACGAGACAATTAGAAGAGACTTCGGCATCTCTACTGTCACTAAGCAGGCTTATAAGATTTCAAAGAAATTTTATACCAACCTGCCTAATATTAATAATATGGTAATCGCAGAACTCCCCGACTACGACTTCAGTCTCCCTGCCAATCGTAAACGCCCACGGGCGTGTCTCCTTAGGAGATAACATTAATTTCCCCACCGCGATACTCTTCACTTATTTCCCACCTTCTCTCGTCGCTGTCGCAGCGCAGTGCATACGCGCTGGCCTAGTAAGCCCTACGTTATGGGTTCGGGCCTAGGTGGTGTCGCGTAGTCCAAATTAAATTATCTTGTTATTTTCACTTTCCCCCAGCGGAATTCTGCGATTATCACATTATTTTTGTATGACCCTGAACGGGGCCTTTTTTTTTTTCTCTAAACTTAATATCTAGTTTACTGTGGGCCAGTAACCTCCCTATCCGGATAAAAATTCTTCTTAATTATCTGCTAAACTAACTAATATCATTAATTCTTCTAATTCCTGTAATTATTTAGTACCAGCTTCATTATTACCTAGCCTTTCCTTCATCTCATGAAGGACTTAAATTATAACTCACCTTAAAAGACCTCTAATCTTAATACCCTCCTATCTTAATCATTACTAAATCCTACTGAGCATATTCACATTGACAACAAAATATCTTGCTGACAGGAGTTAAAACCAGCAGGTCCAGGAACTCCACTTTCAAAATAAAATAGCAGTTGAGTCCGTTGCGCTTACATTATTTCCTTTTCTATCTGTGTGTTCGAACTCAGACGTTCCTACTCTAGGTTGAGATGGCCCGTACTAAGCAGACTGCCCGTAAGAGTACCGGAGGCAAGGCCCCCAGGAAGCAGCTGGCTACCAAAGCCGCTCGTAAGAGCGCACCCGCCACCGGTGGCGTCAAAAAACCCCATCGTTACAGGCCTGGTACCGTTGCTCTCAGAGAAATCCGTCGTTATCAGAAATCTACCGAGCTTTTGATCCGAAAGTTGCCCTTCCAACGGTTAGTGAGGGAAATCGCTCAGGACTTCAAGACCGATCTACGTTTCCAGAGCTCGGCCGTCATGGCTTTGCAGGAAGCTAGCGAAGCTTATTTGGTTGGATTGTTCGAAGACACCAACTTGTGCGCTATCCACGCCAAGCGTGTTACCATTATGCCTAAGGACATCCAGCTTGCTAGACGAATTCGAGGAGAACGTGCCTAACTCTGAACTTCTTTTGAAAAAAAAAAAAAGGCCCTTTTCAGGGCCATACAAATTTAATTAAAGGGAATGCTATTTTTGTGTATTGAAAGTCCATACAAAACGCACACGACTCTGACTCACACACGCTTTCTATTCTGTCACAATTTCTTTCTCCCTGTTATAAAAATGCAAACGTTTATGGGTGGGGGGTGGATATAGAATCTATGTTTTCTTGTCGTCCGCGACCGTTAGACGTTTCATGCCGTCGTCTCCGCCGGAGAGAGAGAGAGAGATTTTTCTTTCCGCCTCCGTTCGGTAGATGGCTGCACCGTTTTTCGGTATCCGCGAGTGGGGAGTTAAGTGAATTTTTTTTTTTTTTTATGTGCGATTAATAAACTCTGTCGCTGTTTCGGAATTTTGTGTGTGTGAATTCTCGAAAAAGAAATGAGCGTGAATTTCACGAAAGGGAGTGATAAATAAATGAATTCCCTTTCGTGAATTTCTCTCGTTATGTCAATTGCTGACCGTGAAACGAGCACATATCGAAACGCATTCCTTCTAATTAAATTTGTATGGCCCTGAAAAGGGCCTTTTTTTTTTCTTCACCAAGGGTCGGGGGAGACGTGATTTAAGCTTTCTTTTCGGTCTTTTTGGGGAGCAAGACGGCTTGGATGTTTGGCAACACGCCACCCTGGGCGATGGTCACGCCGGAGAGCAGTTTGTTCAACTCCTCGTCGTTTCGGATGGCGAGCTGAAGATGTCTAGGGATGATCCTAGTCTTCTTGTTGTCTCTGGCGGCATTACCTGCCAACTCGAGAACTTCGGCTGCCAAGTATTCGAGAACGGCGGCGAGGTATACCGGTGCTCCGGCACCGACACGTTCGGCGTAATTTCCTTTCCTCAGAAGTCTGTGGATACGACCGACGGGAAATTGCAATCCGGCCCTGCTGGATCGAGTCTTGCTCTTTCCCTTCACTTTGCCTCCTTTTCCTCGACCTGACATGATGAGATATTAACGTTTAGGGAAACGGTACACGAAATAAACAAACTGCGAACAGTCAAATAAGTGCTTTTACCCGACTTCGACTTCGACTTAAAAGTTCTAGAGGCACCTGGGAGCTCAGAGGCTCCAAATCCTCGGTAGTCAGTGTGGGAAGTAGCTAAATTACCGTTCTCTACGTTTTAGTAATGCTGAGAATAAAATAAAAACAGGACTGCACGGGCGGGGATCGAACCCCCGACCTGCGTGTCCCGAAGCGCGAGCGGTACCACCGTGCCATGAATGCACATGACATGAGTGATCAGCAATAAGAAACAAGGCGTTAAGAGGTAAGGAAAGAAGATGAATAAAATTAATTAAGTAAGAACAAAAGTGGCCAGTGAGCGAGGAGGAGGCGAGGAGAAGACATGACGGGGAACCATTAAGGGTGGCTCGGCGGAATACATGAAGTATTTCCGCTCTGTTGGTTGCCGGTAGGATTTATGGGAGAAGTAGATTTTCCTAAGATATTGTTAGGCCCGCAGTTTCCAAGCTGTTTTTGGAGGTTTCGGATGCTAATTAGTAACTTTTCTATGTTTTTTAATTTTTCGATGAAGCTATCAAGTTTGATTAAGTCTTCTTGGGTGGGAATATCAGTCTGATTGAATATTTGGGATATTTCACTATTGCAGGGATTATTTATGGTTTTGAGTGTGTAGTTTTGGGAAGGGTGAATTTGGTGATTGCTTTTAAGAATTTCACTATAAGTTTTGTTATCAACAGTTTTAGTGTTTTTGGAAACGGTTTCCGCGTTTTCATGCTGGAAGGTTTCGGAATTTTCCTCAATTATTCTGCCTACTTCTCTAACGGTTTTGATTTTTAGCTTTTGTTTCTTGATAAAGCTGGGGTGACGAATGCAGCCCTTATAATTCGCCGGGTGATCTCCACCACAGTTTGCGCAGGTAGCTTTTTCCGATCTAGGTTTGGTACATTCTTTTGTTTTGTGGCTCTGAGCACATTTTAAGCACTTAGCATCCATATGACAATTTTCGCTGCTGTGGTGGAAATTCTGGCAGTTATAACACTGCTTCGCACCCCCTTTGAATCTATAGGTTTCAATCTTAACCATAAAGCCCATAAATATGTTTATTTCGAAGATTTTTCTGGTTTTTTCTGAGGGAGGTAAGTTACATAGGAATATCGGTAGATTAGCTTTATCCCTGAACCGTTTGAGTTGGGAAACACGTTGCACCTGGAATCCTTCGTTTAATAGTTCATCTCTGACTTCCTCAATGGGAATATCAGAGGGAACACCTTTGATAACAATTTTAATTGGTCTTTGACCCCTGGGTAGCATAGCAAAAAATTTGATGTTAGAGTTAGCTAGTTTTTCCTGGATAATCCGGAATTGGTCAGAGTTATGAGGGAAAATTTTGATAAATTTACCTGAGTCTTGCAAGGGGAGCTTTTCATTAAATAGTTTACCGATTTCATTAATTACAGTCCTCCAGTTAGTAGCCTGGTCTTTCTGAATCCAGAAAGGATCAGGTTTCTTTTCATTAGGGGGAGTAGGGCTGGGAGCATCTATCTCTATAGCTTCGATATCTTCATCGACAGGGAGCGAGCTGAACATATTTTTAGTACTAATACTAGTTACAATTGGGGGTTCCTCATTTTTGGCTTTCAGAGCTGATTTTTTAGTATTCTTTCTTTTGCTTACATTAGTAAAGTTAATCTCAGCATTTTCGTTAGGAATGCTCATGTTCTCCTCGCTTCTGTTAGCCCAGCTAATTAGTTCATTATTAGTTTCTGGCCAAAAGTTCCTAGATTCGATATAAGTTTCTAACGAGCGGATGTTTTCAGCATTACAAAGAACGTAGATAGCGGTAATAAATTCCCACGTACCTGCGATGGCGGATCTGACAGTCATGCACATGTCATCATAGTCCAGTGGTGAGAGTTCTTTCTTCATATATTGTAGCCAGTTGCGGATTCTGGTGGTCGATTTCTTGAGTTCGCTGGTGTTGGCCGTAGTTGCTTTGCCGGTGAGGATTCGGATTACTTCGTCCATCATTTCGAGGCATTTTGGATTATTTCTGACGAAAAATTTCGGTGTGGACCATGTGTTCTTGTCATTCCGGTCGAAAAACGCATTGGTCGAAGGGTCGATGTACTGGAAGGGTTTAATATTGTCTATAGCCATCGCTAGCGCAGGTCTGTTGCTCATACGCAAGGAAAATTCCCCCGTAAGGCCTCAGGCTCAGCAATAGGATCGATACAGACCGAAAAGAAAGTACGAAGTTCGCGGAGCAGTACAGGAGCAACCTCCTGTTAGCTAACCAGTCAGTCTTATCAATTCTTCTCTCTGAAAGTAATTCTGACTAGTGCTTTTACCCGATTTTTCGCGTGCTTTTATTAGATTCGAAGATCCCGGACCTTGTTTCTCCAGCGAATCACTTTTCCGGATTCTGTGCTTTCTTGGCCAATAGAGATTCTCACTTTTCTAAGCTCTGTTACGCTGTTGATCGTCGGAAATTTCGCTTCTTTGGAATCCACTTTTTCATTTTTGTGTGCGTGTATTATCTATTTATTTTTTAATTGGAATCGAATTAAAAAATAAATAGATAAATGTTTGTATGTGTACGTTTACTTGAATGAATGAATGAATGAATGAATCTATGAATGTATGTATGTATGTATGTATGTATGTATGTATGTATGTATGTATTTATTTATTTATTTATTTATTTATTTATTAAATTTATGTATTTATGTACGTATTAAATTTATTTATTTATTTAGTTAGTTATTAAATTTATGTATTTATGTACGTATTAAATTTATTTATTTATTTATTTATTTATTTATTTTATTTATTTATTTATTTATTTATTTATTTATTTATTTATTTATGTATGTGATTTTCGAGATGTTTGGGTTGGTGGTGAGGAGAAAAAAAAATCGGGCCCAGTATGACGTTCCTAGAAAACATGTGCGAATGGTAATTCTGTTATTGTCTTCTATTGTGTACTGTCTGACATTCTGTGTAAGTGATTAATGATGTCCTCTTCAGGTTCATACTCAGCAACACAATTCGTAGAAACACATATGGTTCATTGTATGCATTGTGTGCATTGTACCGCATTGTGTGCATTGTACCGCATTCTGTGCATTGTACCTCATTCTGTGTAAGTGATTAATGATGATGATGTCGTCCTTTTCCGGTTTATACTCAGTGACACAATTCGTAGAAACACATATGGTTCATTGTGCGCATTGTACTGCATTTTGTGGGAGTGATGTTTGCATTGTATGTGAGTGATGGAGGCATTCTGTTTGAGTGATTGATTGATAGATTGATAGATAGAAAGTAATCTTCGTAGTAAAAAAGATAACGGCCATTGTATGTATTGTACTGTATTCTGTGTGAGTGGTTGATGCGTTCTCTGTAAGGGATTTATGCATCGTATGCAAGTGGTTGATGCATAGTATGTGTAGATAATATTCAAACTATTAATTTCCCATGCCAACGGTGCGTTCACGAGCAATGTTGCATTTCGACTATATGAATGCATCGTGTTAATTTACGTGTATCTAGAACGGAACGAGCCGCTGTAGCTTCATAGAAGTGTATCGTGACAGAAACGTATAGAGATAGAAGAGAGTTGATTGTGTATTTTTTTTTTGAAGGGGGGGGGGGGGGGGAGGAGAGGGAGGAGGAGAGTTATTAACTTTTCTTTGAAACTCTGAAACGAAAGCGCAACTATTCGCGTAGTGCGAAATTTCCAAAAATGTTTCGTTTTGTGTTATGAGATCGTGGATAGCAAGCGAAGGAAAACATTTCTTTTTACGAGAATTGTATGGCCCTGAAAAGGGCCTTTTTTTTTTTCGAAGGGACGCGAAATCCGTGTTTACTTGGAGCTGGTGTATTTTGTGACAGCCTTGGTACCTTCTGAGACGGCGTGCTTAGCCAACTCTCCGGGCAACAAGAGACGGACGGCAGTTTGGATTTCTCTGCTGGTGATGGTTGATCTCTTGTTGTAGTGAGCGAGGCGAGAAGATTCGGCGGCGATTCTCTCGAAGATGTCGTTCACGAAAGAGTTCATGATCGACATGGCTTTGGAGGAGATACCTGTGTCGGGATGAACTTGTTTCAGAACTTTGTAGATGTAGATAGCGAAGGATTCCTTCCTGCGCTTCTTCCTCTTTTTCTTGTCACCAGCTCTCACGGATTTCTGGGCCTTTCCGGCCTTCTTGACGGCTTTTCCAGAAGCTTGGGGAGGCATGATTGCGATGAACCGTTATCGAAAATCGACTAATTCTGAGCGAGATCCGTTTTTACGCGCTATATATATAGTTCGCCGAGGATCCACGGTTCTGCCAATCGTTTCTCACGTGAAATTCCCCCCTCTCCACCTTTCCTCCTACTCCCCCCACTTCGCGAAAGGGGGGAAAAAATAATAAACATTATATCTTATGTAGCTCTTTAGAGATCTTCTGTATGTTTGAGGTGTAAAGTGCAGATTCATCAACCCAATGATTCTATTTTTTCTTGTCAACGGCCATACCATGCTGAAAATACCGGTTCTCGTCCGATCACCGAAGTCAAGCAGCATCGGGCGCGGTCAGTACTTGGGAGGGTGACCACCTGGGAACACCGCGTGCTGTTGGCATCTTTTTAATCCCTTATGTTTATTAAATTGTTAATTTAGTCGTGGACAGTTGTTTTTTTTCTTCCCTTTAAATTATTATTTTTATTATATTTTTTTTACGTGTTCACGAGCGAAAAAGAGTTACTCTGTGAGAGTAGGGGGGGATGCCCCGCCCAATGACGGTATATAAACCCATAGTTGAGCCGGATTTTCGTCAATTCTGAAAGGCGTACTTAGGCTTCAGACCTCCTCGGAGGACAGCTAAGATCGGTCGCTAAGCTAGCTCTCCGAATACCAGGTACGACTAGTCAAGTGTGTCTGTGGGGCTTTGGCTTGCACATGGCAGACCGGGCTAGGGTAGCTGGCCATTCGGGCTTTAACCCAGAGAGTAAATATTTCCGAATACCTGAATCCGATTCCGACTCCGATATTAGTATGACCGATGAGACATCAAATCTACGCAAAAAATTCCTCAAGGATCAACCAACGAAGGATGACACGCTTTTAGAAGTAGCCAGAAGAGCAAAAAAGAAGCAAGGAATA
>CAJRAI020000328.1:17500-25000 GCA_907164885.2 Dolomedes plantarius
GTCGTCTCCGCCGGAGAGAGAGAGAGAGATTTTTCTTTCCGCCTCCGTTCGGTAGATGGCTGCACCGTTTTTCGGTATCCGCGAGTGGGGAGTTAAGTGAATTTTTTTTTTTTTTTATGTGCGATTAATAAACTCTGTCGCTGTTTCGGAATTTTGTGTGTGTGAATTCTCGAAAAAGAAATGAGCGTGAATTTCACGAAAGGGAGTGATAAATAAATGAATTCCCTTTCGTGAATTTCTCTCGTTATGTCAATTGCTGACCGTGAAACGAGCACATATCGAAACGCATTCCTTCTAATTAAATTTGTATGGCCCTGAAAAGGGCCTTTTTTTTTTTCTTCACCAAGGGTCGGGGGAGACGTGATTTAAGCTTTCTTTTCGGTCTTTTTGGGGAGCAAGACGGCTTGGATGTTTGGCAACACGCCACCCTGGGCGATGGTCACGCCGGAGAGCAGTTTGTTCAACTCCTCGTCGTTTCGGATGGCGAGCTGAAGATGTCTAGGGATGATCCTAGTCTTCTTGTTGTCTCTGGCGGCATTACCTGCCAACTCGAGAACTTCGGCTGCCAAGTATTCGAGAACGGCGGCGAGGTATACCGGTGCTCCGGCACCGACACGTTCGGCGTAATTTCCTTTCCTCAGAAGTCTGTGGATACGACCGACGGGAAATTGCAATCCGGCCCTGCTGGATCGAGTCTTGCTCTTTCCCTTCACTTTGCCTCCTTTTCCTCGACCTGACATGATGAGATATTAACGTTTAGGGAAACGGTACACGAAATAAACAAACTGCGAACAGTCAAATAAGTGCTTTTACCTTCGACTTCGACTTAAAAGTTCTAGAGGCTCCTGGGAGCGCTGAGCTCCATATCCTCGGTAGTCAACGTGGCATGTATCAATGTTACCGTTCTATTAATGCAAAGGTAGTACTGAGATTTAGTAGTTAAAAAAAAAAAAAAAAAAGAAAAATAAAATAAAATAAAAAAAAAAAAAAAAGAGAAAATAATTAATATTAAGACTTGTTAACTGAAAGTTAATGATTAGTTTACAGTTTAGTGATCTTAAGTTAAGTTACGTAAAGCATTAAGTAATTAGTAGAGCGATGGAATTACTAGGGCGGGCATTAAAATGAGTTCTAAAGCTAATATCAGCAAAGTCAGGTGCTTGAGAGATTAAGTAGCAAGGGGAAACGCAGAGCAGAGAACCAAAATGTCGGCGAACCAAAATGGCGGAGCACCAAAATGGCGGCGAGTCAGCAGAGTACCCAGGTGGGGTGAGGAGGAAGGGAGGGGAAAAGGTAGAAATTGGCGGATCAGCTGTTCTACCGGAAGTGAGCCGGGGTTTGCTCGGAGGGAATCGAGGTTTTCTGAGAATTGGCTCGAAAAATGCGAATCGGAGCAGGAAATAGGGATGGCCGGGAAGCCTGCTACGCAGGGGTTACCGGTTTGGAGGGGGGATAAGACCGACATGGAGAGACAGGGTAGCCCTGGGGCGCCTAGGGAATTCTATAAGATCGTAGTCTGGGAGGTTTGCGAGTTCTTCATTATTGACGTTAAAGAGATTATCGTAGAAGTTAGTAGCTAGATTTTTAATTACTTTTCTAATGGGTTCGATAGCTAGGTCATTATGAATTAAATTATTTCGGCGGTACCAAGGGGCCTTAGTAATGCCGCGGAGAGTTTTATTTTGCATAGTCTGCAGTCGTTGAATATGAGTGTTTGCTGCTGCGCCCCACACCGGGGCAGCGTAAAGTAAGATGGGCCGAAGGACCGTCTTATAGAGTAGGATTTTATTTTCAATAGACATTTGGTTTCCGAACAGGAGATGGGCTAGGTCTTTACGGGCTTTAAAAAATTTAGCGATAATGTAGTTAGTATTTTTTTTCCAAGTGAGCCTGCTATCCAAGAACACACCCAGGTATTTGCCTTCTCTCTCGAAGTTCACCATGTGACCACATACTATGACCGGCGGAGGAGGTATTCTATTATAGCTAAAGAATATGGCCTTGGTTTTGGCTGGGTTTAGTTTGACCCTCCACCGTTCGAACCATCGTTCGAGGATGTTTATGTGTCTTTGTAAGTATGTGTGCATGTACTTGATGTTTCTGTGCTTGGCAAGTATTGCTGTGTCGTCCGCGAAAAGTGCAAGTGTTGTGTGAGTGGAGTGAGGAATGTCATTTAAAAATATGGAGAAAAGCACAGGAGCTAATTTCGATCCTTGTGGTACTCCTGCGTTGATGTTTCGTGTTGTGGAAGTGATGTTAGAATAGCGGACTTTAAAAGACCTGTTAGTTAGGTAAGAGTGAATTAATTTTATGATGTCTGCAGGTAGTTTAAATTTGATGAGTTTATAAATTAAAGCGCTGTGCCAGACGCGGTCAAAGGCTTTCTCGATGTCAAAGAGTATGGCACCTGTTTGCATCCGATCCCCGAATCCATCATGGATGTATTCGGAGACTCGGAGCAGCTGATGTGTAGTTGAGTGTTTGGCTCTAAAGCCGAATTGAGCGTTGATTAAAGTGTTGTGTTCATCCAGGAACTTGTTGATTCTGTGACATAGTATGTGTTCAACCAGTTTGCTAAGAGAGGAGAGTAGGCTAATAGGTCTGTAGTTCTTAGGAATTGCAGGATCCTCACGAGGTTTTTTAATGGGGACAATTAGCGCGGTTTTCCATACAGGGGGGAAGTATTTAAGTTTAAAGATATTGTTGGTTAGGTCAGTTAAGTAATTTACGTAATTGAGGGGGAGATTTTTAATGGCTGAATTGGTTATGTTATCAATACCTGGGGCTTTTTTATTGGGGAGCGAGTTAATTGCGTTGATAATTTCAATGGGGGTGGCCGGATCAATGGGGTCGTTATTTATTCTAGGGAGCCTATTATTCAGGAATTTATTTAGTATATCGTCAACTTTATCGATGGTTTCGGGGCAGAAAACACTAGTATGGGGTGAGAATTGACTTTCATAATTATCTGCCAAGGCTTCAATTTTGTCCGAGTCACTCGTGATTATGCCAGAATGGGAGTTAAAGGGGGGGAGGGGGGTGAAGGGTTTTTTGATACGTTTAAGATATTGCCAGATGCTATTATCCGTCGCTGCGAGTGACTCGATGTAGGAAGTCCATTTTCGATTTTTGTAAATTTTGAGTTCGGTTTTGATTTTTGAATTTATCCTATGCATTTCGCCTAGAATAGTGGGGTCACCCGTGCGTTGCCATAGTTTTCTAGTATTGTTCCTATTCCTGATTAGATTTTTAATATAAAGGGGGAGTTTGTTATAATTATTGGGGGGGATGTGAGCCTTGGCAGAGCTAAGAGCGTTGTTCATTAAGCTAGTTATGGAGGTGACAGCTTGATCTATGTCGTTAGTAGAGTTAATGTTATTGAAGGGTGGGGGGGAATTAAAGATGGAGTTGGTGTAGTCGGTCCAGTTAATTACGTGGGGGGTTAGTATAGAAGGTAGGTGAGAGTTAGTGTGAAGGTTTAGTATGACAGGATTATGATCAGAGGAGAGGGTGCTTATAGAGTTAATGTCATAAGGAGTGTTAATATTATTGAGTAGAGCGAAATCAATAACGGATTGTGAGCCAGAATAGCCGAAACGGGTGGGAGTATGGGGAAAGGCAATGTCTATGCCGTTGTTATTACAATATTCATCAATCTGCCTGCCGAAGCGGCAGATGTAATTCCTATTGTAATCACAATTCCAGCGTGGGTGGTGGGCGTTAAAATCCCCCATCAGAATTACCTTATCTCCCAAGGAGAAAAGATTTTCAAGGTCTGAGCTCACAGTGCCGTTTGAAGTCACTCTAAGATAGATATTACAGATGAAGAGAGGATTGTTAGGTGTAGGATAAATTTTTACTATGGTATTTTCAAAGATGTTCAGTTGCATGCTAGGTAAGTGGTGATAGTTTAGGTTACGTTTGACATAGATGGCTGTACCTCCGTAAGGGAGGGGGTCGTTATTGCTATCAGTACGGGGGGTGAAAATTAAGTTATAGTTTTGAATTTTAAGGTGCCTGACGTTACGATATTTAACCTCCTGTACGAGAACCAAATCCATTGAATTGTCAATAAGATAGTCCCTCAGCTCGTCGATTTTGGTGTGGAGCCCATCAGCATTCCAACTCAATATTCTAACTGCAGACCGAGGAATTAGAGAGAAGAGGGCGCCTGCTCCGAACCAGCCGAAACTGGGAGTAAGTGGCTACCCAAGATACTACTTATTCCACCTTGGGGGAGGGAAGCTTGCAGGTGCGCTATGCTGGTTAACAGCTTTTCGATGGTTTGTAACTTTTGAATATATGCGTCGAGTTGATTTAAAGTTTCCTGGTTTGGGATATTAGGAATTGGGTTGCTGGTTTTAGGGGGCTGGGATTCTATTTTATCGGTGGGGGTGCTAGGTTTATTTGGGGGGGAAGGGGTTTGAAGTTTACTTTTGAGCATTTCGCTGAAAGTTTTACTATTATTTTGTGTTTCTGCGGCTTGGAACGAGTTACCGGTATTAGTTTGAAGAATGGGCCTACCATTATCGTAACTTATTTTACCCATGTCCCTGATGGCTTTTATTTTCTGTTTTTTAATGAAGTTGGGGTGGCGAATGCAGCCCTGATAATTTGCTGGGTGATCTCCACCACAGTTAGCGCAACTGGCCTTCTCAGTGCGAGGTTTCGTACAATCACTGGTTTTGTGACTTTCTGCACATTTTAGGCATCTGGAATCCATTCGGCAGTTGTCGCTGCTGTGGTGGAAGTTTTGGCAGTTATAGCACTGCTTCGCCCCCCCTTTAAACTTGTATGCTTCCACTCTTACAATGAATCCCATGAATTCGTGGAGTTCGTATATTTCTCTGATGTTGTCCGTTGGAATTAGGTTGCACAAAAATATGGGTAGTTTAGTTTTGTCTTTAAATCTTTTTAACTGTGCTACCCTTTGAACTTGATATCCTTCATTTACTAACTCTGATTTGACTTCTTCGATGGGGATGTCTGAGGGGATTCCTTTAATTAATATTTTTAGGGGAAGTGCTTTTACCCGATTTTTCGCGTGCTTTTATTAGATTCGAAGATCCCGGACCTTGTTTCTCCAGCGAATCACTTTTCCGGATTCTGTGCTTTCTTGGCCAATAGAGATTCTCACTTTTCTAAGCTCTGTTACGCTGTTGATCGTCGGAAATTTCGCTTCTTTGGAATCCACTTTTTCATTTTTGTGTGCGTGTATTATCTATTTATTTTTTAATTGGAATCGAATTAAAAAATAAATAGATAAATGTTTGTATGTGTACGTTTACTTGAATGAATGAATGAATGAATGAATCTATGAATGTATGTATGTATGTATGTATGTATGTATGTATGTATTTATTTATTTATTTATTTATTTATTTATTTATTTATTAAATTTATGTATTTATGTACGTATTAAATTTATTTATTTATTTAGTTAGTTATTAAATTTATGTATTTATGTACGTATTAAATTTATTTATTTATTTATTTATTTATTTATTTTATTTATTTATTTATTTATTTATTTATTTATTTATTTATTTATTTATGTATGTGATTTTCGAGATGTTTGGGTTGGTGGTGAGGAGAAAAAAAAATCGGGCCCAGTATGACGTTCCTAGAAAACATGTGCGAATGGTAATTCTGTTATTGTCTTCTATTGTGTACTGTCTGACATTCTGTGTAAGTGATTAATGATGTCCTCTTCAGGTTCATACTCAGCAACACAATTCGTAGAAACACATATGGTTCATTGTATGCATTGTGTGCATTGTACCGCATTGTGTGCATTGTACCGCATTCTGTGCATTGTACCTCATTCTGTGTAAGTGATTAATGATGATGATGTCGTCCTTTTCCGGTTTATACTCAGTGACACAATTCGTAGAAACACATATGGTTCATTGTGCGCATTGTACTGCATTTTGTGGGAGTGATGTTTGCATTGTATGTGAGTGATGGAGGCATTCTGTTTGAGTGATTGATTGATAGATTGATAGATAGAAAGTAATCTTCGTAGTAAAAAAGATAACGGCCATTGTATGTATTGTACTGTATTCTGTGTGAGTGGTTGATGCGTTCTCTGTAAGGGATTTATGCATCGTATGCAAGTGGTTGATGCATAGTATGTGTAGATAATATTCAAACTATTAATTTCCCATGCCAACGGTGCGTTCACGAGCAATGTTGCATTTCGACTATATGAATGCATCGTGTTAATTTACGTGTATCTAGAACGGAACGAGCCGCTGTAGCTTCATAGAAGTGTATCGTGACAGAAACGTATAGAGATAGAAGAGAGTTGATTGTGTATTTTTTTTTTGAAGGGGGGGGGGGGGGGGGGGAGGGGGGGGGGGAGTTATTAACTTTTCTTTGAAACTCTGAAACGAAAGCGCAACTATTCGCGTAGTGCGAAATTTCCAAAAATGTTTCGTTTTGTGTTATGAGATCGTGGATAGCAAGCGAAGGAAAACATTTCTTTTTACGAGAATTGTATGGCCCTGAAAAGGGCCTTTTTTTTTTTCGAAGGGACGCGAAATCCGTGTTTACTTGGAGCTGGTGTATTTTGTGACAGCCTTGGTACCTTCTGAGACGGCGTGCTTAGCCAACTCGCCGGGCAACAAGAGACGGACGGCAGTTTGGATTTCTCTGCTGGTGATGGTTGATCTCTTGTTGTAGTGAGCGAGGCGAGAAGATTCGGCGGCGATTCTCTCGAAGATGTCGTTCACGAAAGAGTTCATGATCGACATGGCTTTGGAGGAGATACCTGTGTCGGGATGAACTTGTTTCAGAACTTTGTAGATGTAGATAGCGAAGGATTCCTTCCTGCGCTTCTTCCTCTTTTTCTTGTCACCAGCTCTCACGGATTTCTGGGCCTTTCCGGCCTTCTTGACGGCTTTTCCAGAAGCTTGGGGAGGCATGATTGCGATGAACCGTTATCGAAAATCGACTAATTCTGAGCGAGATCCGTTTTTACGCGCTATATATATAGTTCGCCGAGGATCCACGGTTCTGCCAATCGTTTCTCACGTGAAATTCCCCCCTCTCCACCTTTCCTCCTACTCCCCCCACTTCGCGAAAGGGGGGAAAAAATAATAAACATTATATCTTATGTAGCTCTTTAGAGATCTTCTGTATGTTTGAGGTGTAAAGTGCAGATTCATCAACCCAATGATTCTATTTTTTCTTGTCAACGGCCATACCATGCTGAAAATACCGGTTCTCGTCCGATCACCGAAGTCAAGCAGCATCGGGCGCGGTCAGTACTTGGGAGGGTGACCACCTGGGAACACCGCGTGCTGTTGGCATCTTTTTAATCCCTTATGTTTATTAAATTGTTAATTTAGTCGTGGACAGTTGTTTTTTTTCTTCCCTTTAAATTATTATTTTTATTATATTTTTTTTACGTGTTCACGAGCGAAAAAGAGTTACTCTGTGAGAGTAGGGGGGGATGCCCCGCCCAATGACGGTATATAAACCCATAGTTGAGCCGGA
>CAJRAI020000328.1:27500-30000 GCA_907164885.2 Dolomedes plantarius
AATCCGTCGTTATCAGAAATCTACCGAGCTTTTGATCCGAAAGTTGCCCTTCCAACGGTTAGTGAGGGAAATCGCTCAGGACTTCAAGACCGATCTACGTTTCCAGAGCTCGGCCGTCATGGCTTTGCAGGAAGCTAGCGAAGCTTATTTGGTTGGATTGTTCGAAGACACCAACTTGTGCGCTATCCACGCCAAGCGTGTTACCATTATGCCTAAGGACATCCAGCTTGCTAGACGAATTCGAGGAGAACGTGCCTAACTCTGAACTTCTTTTGAAAAAAAAAAAAAGGCCCTTTTCAGGGCCATACAAATTTAATTAAAGGGAATGCTATTTTTGTGTATTGAAAGTCCATACAAAACGCACACGACTCTGACTCACACACGCTTTCTATTCTGTCACAATTTCTTTCTCCCTGTTATAAAAATGCAAACGTTTATGGGTGGGGGGGGGGGGGGGTGGATATAGAATCTATGTTTTCTTGTCGTCCGCGACCGTTAGACGTTTCATGCCGTCGTCTCCGCCGGAGAGAGAGAGAGAGATTTTTCTTTCCGCCTCCGTTCGGTAGATGGCTGCACCGTTTTTCGGTATCCGCGAGTGGGGAGTTAAGTGAATTTTTTTTTTTTTTTATGTGCGATTAATAAACTCTGTCGCTGTTTCGGAATTTTGTGTGTGTGAATTCTCGAAAAAGAAATGAGCGTGAATTTCACGAAAGGGAGTGATAAATAAATGAATTCCCTTTCGTGAATTTCTCTCGTGATGTCAATTGCTGACCGTGAAACGAGCACATATCGAAACGCATTCCTTCTAATTAAATTTGTATGGCCCTGAAAAGGGCCTTTTTTTTTTCACAAAGGGTCGGGGGAGACGTGATTTAAGCTTTCTTTTCGGTCTTTTTGGGGAGCAAGACGGCTTGGATGTTTGGCAACACGCCACCCTGGGCGATGGTCACGCCGGAGAGCAGTTTGTTCAACTCCTCGTCGTTTCGGATGGCGAGCTGAAGATGTCTAGGGATGATCCTAGTCTTCTTGTTGTCTCTGGCGGCATTACCTGCCAACTCGAGAACTTCGGCTGCCAAGTATTCGAGAACGGCGGCGAGGTATACCGGTGCTCCGGCACCGACACGTTCGGCGTAATTTCCTTTCCTCAGAAGTCTGTGGATACGACCGACGGGAAATTGCAATCCGGCCCTGCTGGATCGAGTCTTGCTCTTTCCCTTCACTTTGCCTCCTTTTCCTCGACCTGACATGATGAGATATTAACGTTTAGGGAAACGGTACACGAAATAAACAAACTGCGAACAGTCAAATAAGTGCTTTTACCCGATTTTTCGCGTGCTTTTATTAGATTCGAAGATCCCGGACCTTGTTTCTCCAGCGAATCACTTTTCCGGATTCTGTGCTTTCTTGGCCAATAGAGATTCTCACTTTTCTAAGCTCTGTTACGCTGTTGATCGTCGGAAATTTCGCTTCTTTGGAATCCACTTTTTCATTTTTGTGTGCGTGTATTATCTATTTATTTTTTAATTGGAATCGAATTAAAAAATAAATAGATAAATGTTTGTATGTGTACGTTTACTTGAATGAATGAATGAATGAATGAATCTATGAATGTATGTATGTATGTATGTATGTATGTATGTATGTATGTATGTATTTATTTATTTATTTATTTATTTATTTATTAAATTTATGTATTTATGTACGTATTAAATTTATTTATTTATTTAGTTAGTTATTAAATTTATGTATTTATGTACGTATTAAATTTATTTATTTATTTATTTATTTATTTATTTTATTTATTTATTTATTTATTTATTTATTTATTTATTTATTTATTTATGTATGTGATTTTCGAGATGTTTGGGTTGGTGGTGAGGAGAAAAAAAAATCGGGCCCAGTATGACGTTCCTAGAAAACATGTGCTAATGGTAATTCTGTTATTGTCTTCTATTGTGTACTGTCTGACATTCTGTGTAAGTGATTAATGATGTCCTCTTCAGGTTCATACTCAGCAACACAATTCGTAGAAACACATATGGTTCATTGTATGCATTGTGTGCATTGTACCGCATTGTGTGCATTGTACCGCATTCTGTGCATTGTACCTCATTCTGTGTAAGTGATTAATGATGATGATGTCGTCCTTTTCCGGTTTATACTCAGTGACACAATTCGTAGAAACACATATGGTTCATTGTGCGCATTGTACTGCATTTTGTGGGAGTGATGTTTGCATTGTATGTGAGTAATGGAGGCATTCTGTTTGAGTGATTGATTGATAGATTGATAGATAGAAAGTAATCTTCGTAGTAAAAAAGATAACGGCCATTGTATGTATTGTACTGTATTCTGTGTGAGTGGTTGATGCGTTCTCTGTAAGGGATTTATGCATCGTATGCAAGTGGTTGATGCATAGTATGTGTAGATAATATTCAAACTATTAATTTCCCATGCCAACGGTGCGTTCACGAGCAATGTTGCATTTCGACTATATGAA
>CAJRAI020000328.1:35000-38097 GCA_907164885.2 Dolomedes plantarius
GCCTCCTTTTCCTCGACCTGACATGATGAGATATTAACGTTTAGGGAAACGGTACACGAAATAAACAAACTGCGAACAGTCAAATAAGTGCTTTTACCCGATTTTTCGCGTGCTTTTATTAGATTCGAAGATCCCGGACCTTGTTTCTCCAGCGAATCACTTTTCCGGATTCTGTGCTTTCTTGGCCAATAGAGATTCTCACTTTTCTAAGCTCTGTTACGCTGTTGATCGTCGGAAATTTCGCTTCTTTGGAATCCACTTTTTCATTTTTGTGTGCGTGTATTATCTATTTATTTTTTAATTGGAATCGAATTAAAAAATAAATAGATAAATGTTTGTATGTGTACGTTTACTTGAATGAATGAATGAATGAATGAATCTATGAATGTATGTATGTATGTATGTATGTATGTATGTATGTATGTATGTATTTATTTATTTATTTATTTATTTATTTATTAAATTTATGTATTTATGTACGTATTAAATTTATTTATTTATTTAGTTAGTTATTAAATTTATGTATTTATGTACGTATTAAATTTATTTATTTATTTATTTATTTATTTATTTTATTTATTTATTTATTTATTTATTTATTTATTTATTTATTTATTTATGTATGTGATTTTCGAGATGTTTGGGTTGGTGGTGAGGAGAAAAAAAAATCGGGCCCAGTATGACGTTCCTAGAAAACATGTGCGAATGGTAATTCTGTTATTGTCTTCTATTGTGTACTGTCTGACATTCTGTGTAAGTGATTAATGATGTCCTCTTCAGGTTCATACTCAGCAACACAATTCGTAGAAACACATATGGTTCATTGTATGCATTGTGTGCATTGTACCGCATTGTGTGCATTGTACCGCATTCTGTGCATTGTACCTCATTCTGTGTAAGTGATTAATGATGATGATGTCGTCCTTTTCCGGTTTATACTCAGTGACACAATTCGTAGAAACACATATGGTTCATTGTGCGCATTGTACTGCATTTTGTGGGAGTGATGTTTGCATTGTATGTGAGTGATGGAGGCATTCTGTTTGAGTGATTGATTGATAGATTGATAGATAGAAAGTAATCTTCGTAGTAAAAAAGATAACGGCCATTGTATGTATTGTACTGTATTCTGTGTGAGTGGTTGATGCGTTCTCTGTAAGGGATTTATGCATCGTATGCAAGTGGTTGATGCATAGTATGTGTAGATAATATTCAAACTATTAATTTCCCATGCCAACGGTGCGTTCACGAGCAATGTTGCATTTCGACTATATGAATGCATCGTGTTAATTTACGTGTATCTAGAACGGAACGAGCCGCTGTAGCTTCATAGAAGTGTATCGTGACAGAAACGTATAGAGATAGAAGAGAGTTGATTGTGTATTTTTTTTTTGAAGGGGGGGGGGGGGGGGGGGGGGGGGGGGGGGGGGTTATTAACTTTTCTTTGAAACTCTGAAACGAAAGCGCAACTATTCGCGTAGTGCGAAATTTCCAAAAATGTTTCGTTTTGTGTTATGAGATCGTGGATAGCAAGCGAAGGAAAACATTTCTTTTTACGAGAATTGTATGGCCCTGAAAAGGGCCTTTTTTTTTTTCGAAGGGACGCGAAATCCGTGTTTACTTGGAGCTGGTGTATTTTGTGACAGCCTTGGTACCTTCTGAGACGGCGTGCTTAGCCAACTCGCCGGGCAACAAGAGACGGACGGCAGTTTGGATTTCTCTGCTGGTGATGGTTGATCTCTTGTTGTAGTGAGCGAGGCGAGAAGATTCGGCGGCGATTCTCTCGAAGATGTCGTTCACGAAAGAGTTCATGATCGACATGGCTTTGGAGGAGATACCTGTGTCGGGATGAACTTGTTTCAGAACTTTGTAGATGTAGATAGCGAAGGATTCCTTCCTGCGCTTCTTCCTCTTTTTCTTGTCACCAGCTCTCACGGATTTCTGGGCCTTTCCGGCCTTCTTGACGGCTTTTCCAGAAGCTTGGGGAGGCATGATTGCGATGAACCGTTATCGAAAATCGACTAATTCTGAGCGAGATCCGTTTTTACGCGCTATATATATAGTTCGCCGAGGATCCACGGTTCTGCCAATCGTTTCTCACGTGAAATTCCCCCCTCTCCACCTTTCCTCCTACTCCCCCCACTTCGCGAAAGGGGGGAAAAAATAATAAACATTATATCTTATGTAGCTCTTTAGAGATCTTCTGTATGTTTGAGGTGTAAAGTGCAGATTCATCAACCCAATGATTCTATTTTTTCTTGTCAACGGCCATACCATGCTGAAAATACCGGTTCTCGTCCGATCACCGAAGTCAAGCAGCATCGGGCGCGGTCAGTACTTGGGAGGGTGACCACCTGGGAACACCGCGTGCTGTTGGCATCTTTTTAATCCCTTATGTTTATTAAATTGTTAATTTAGTCGTGGACAGTTGTTTTTTTTCTTCCCTTTAAATTATTATTTTTATTATATTTTTTTTACGTGTTCACGAGCGAAAAAGAGTTACTCTGTGAGAGTAGGGGGGGATGCCCCGCCCAATGACGGTATATAAACCCATAGTTGAGCCGGATTTTCGGGAGACCGAGTCCTGCCTCTGTAGAGTGCGGACGTGTATTCTTAGCTCTCTGCGTTAAGCCTCGCGCTAGCGCACGTGCCTTCCCTTGCTTTCCCTCTCGGTCCTATCTCTGCGCTCGAGACCTTCCGGGGAGTTTTTACTCTTGCGGATGAGTAACGGGCCTGAAATAGTGGCATTTTCAGCTATCAATCCCCCTCGACCGGACATTAATTCGCCCTTTGCTGCAATCAGCGGACTTAACGAAAAGAACCTGGACTGTATAATGGACTCGACTTCAGACATGGATTATCAAACCGACTCGACTACCCAGCGACCTCCATCGCCGCTAGCTGCTTCAATCAACAAATTCCCGATGTCGAAACTGGAAACTTATATCTTGGAGAAAGTGCTGAACCCAACTACTAATGAAGAAATTCGCCAGGAACTGCTATCAACCTACCCGAACGTGGAAGCTGCATACATCAGATTAGGAGGTAAGCCGGATTATTATTTGTCGGCAGAAATTAACTCCACTAACTGTTTCTC
>CAJRAI020000328.1:38597-148509 GCA_907164885.2 Dolomedes plantarius
TGTATGGCCCTGAAAAGGGCCTTTTTTTTTTTCTTTTGTGGGAAAGAAGAGGGAGAAGAGGTTTTTAACCACCGAAACCGTACAAAGTACGTCCCTGGCGTTTTAAAGCGTAGACAACATCCATGGCAGTGACGGTTTTCCTTTTTGCGTGCTCGGTGTAAGTGACGGCGTCTCGAATAACGTTTTCTAGGAAAACTTTGAGAACTCCACGAGTTTCTTCATAGATGAGACCGGAAATACGCTTGACACCACCTCGTCTAGCCAAACGCCTGATGGCGGGTTTCGTGATACCCTGGATGTTATCTCTCAAAACTTTACGATGCCTCTTTGCACCACCTTTGCCTAAACCCTTACCTCCCTTGCCTCGGCCAGACATGACTGCTCAGCAGTGAGAAAGAAATAGAAATATGACGAAAATCCGGCTCAACTATGGGTTTATATACCGTCATTGGGCGGGGCATCCCCCCCTACTCTCACAGAGTAACTCTTTTTCGCTCGTGAACACGTAAAAAAAATATAATAAAATAATAATTTAAAGGGAAGAAAAAAAACAACTGTCCACGACTAAATTAACAATTTAATAAACATAAGGGATTAAAAAGATGCCAACAGCACGCGGTGTTCCCAGGTGGTCACCCTCCCAAGTACTGACCGCGCCCGATGCTGCTTGACTTCGGTGATCGGACGAGAACCGGTATTTTCAGCATGGTATGGCCGTTGACAAGAAAAAATAGAATCATTGGGTTGATGAATCTGCACTTTACACCTCAAACATACAGAAGATCTCTAAAGAGCTACATAAGATATAATGTTTATTATTTTTTCCCCCCTTTCGCGAAGTGGGGGGAGTAGGAGGAAAGGTGGAGAGGGGGGAATTTCACGTGAGAAACGATTGGCAGAACCGTGGATCCTCGGCGAACTATATATAGCGCGTAAAAACGGATCTCGCTCAGAATTAGTCGATTTTCGATAACGGTTCATCGCAATCATGCCTCCCCAAGCTTCTGGAAAAGCCGTCAAGAAGGCCGGAAAGGCCCAGAAATCCGTGAGAGCTGGTGACAAGAAAAAGAGGAAGAAGCGCAGGAAGGAATCCTTCGCTATCTACATCTACAAAGTTCTGAAACAAGTTCATCCCGACACAGGTATCTCCTCCAAAGCCATGTCGATCATGAACTCTTTCGTGAACGACATCTTCGAGAGAATCGCCGCCGAATCTTCTCGCCTCGCTCACTACAACAAGAGATCAACCATCACCAGCAGAGAAATCCAAACTGCCGTCCGTCTCTTGTTGCCCGGCGAGTTGGCTAAGCACGCCGTCTCAGAAGGTACCAAGGCTGTCACAAAATACACCAGCTCCAAGTAAACACGGATTTCGCGTCCCTTCGAAAAAAAAAAAGGCCCTTTTCAGGGCCATACAATTCTCGTAAAAAGAAATGTTTTCCTTCGCTTGCTATCCACGATCTCATAACACAAAACGAAACATTTTTGGAAATTTCGCACTACGCGAATAGTTGCGCTTTCGTTTCAGAGTTTCAAAGAAAAGTTAATAACTCTCCTCCTCCCTCTCCTCCCCCCCCCCCCCTTCAAAAAAAAAATACACAATCAACTCTCTTCTATCTCTATACGTTTCTGTCACGATACACTTCTATGAAGCTACAGCGGCTCGTTCCGTTCTAGATACACGTAAATTAACACGATGCATTCATATAGTCGAAATGCAACATTGCTCGTGAACGCACCGTTGGCATGGGAAATTAATAGTTTGAATATTATCTACACATACTATGCATCAACCACTTGCATACGATGCATAAATCCCTTACAGAGAACGCATCAACCACTCACACAGAATACAGTACAATACATACAATGGCCGTTATCTTTTTTACTACGAAGATTACTTTCTATCTATCAATCTATCAATCAATCACTCAAACAGAATGCCTCCATCACTCACATACAATGCAAACATCACTCCCACAAAATGCAGTACAATGCGCACAATGAACCATATGTGTTTCTACGAATTGTGTCACTGAGTATAAACCGGAAAAGGACGACATCATCATCATTAATCACTTACACAGAATGAGGTACAATGCACAGAATGCGGTACAATGCACACAATGCGGTACAATGCACACAATGCATACAATGAACCATATGTGTTTCTACGAATTGTGTTGCTGAGTATGAACCTGAAGAGGACATCATTAATCACTTACACAGAATGTCAGACAGTACACAATAGAAGACAATAACAGAATTACCATTCGCACATGTTTTCTAGGAACGTCATACTGGGCCCGATTTTTTTTTCTCCTCACCACCAACCCAAACATCTCGAAAATCACATACATAAATAAATAAATAAATAAATAAATAAATAAATTTAATACGTACATAAATACATAAATTTAATAACTAACTAAATAAATAAATAAATTTAATACGTACATAAATACATAAATTTAATAAATAAATAAATAAATAAATAAATAAATAAATAAATACATACATACATACATACATACATACATACATACATACATACATACATACATACATTCATAGATTCATTCATTCATTCATTCATTCATTCAAGTAAACGTACACATACAAACATTTATCTATTTATTTTTTAATTCGATTCCAATTAAAAAATAAATAGATAATACACGCACACAAAAATGAAAAAGTGGATTCCAAAGAAGCGAAATTTCCGACGATCAACAGCGTAACAGAGCTTAGAAAAGTGAGAATCTCTATTGGCCAAGAAAGCACAGAATCCGGAAAAGTGATTCGCTGGAGAAACAAGGTCCGGGATCTTCGAATCTAATAAAAGCACGCGAAAAATCGGGTAAAAGCACTTATTTGACTGTTCGCAGTTTGTTTATTTCGTGTACCGTTTCCCTAAACGTTAATATCTCATCATGTCAGGTCGAGGAAAAGGAGGCAAAGTGAAGGGAAAGAGCAAGACTCGATCCAGCAGGGCCGGATTGCAATTTCCCGTCGGTCGTATCCACAGACTTCTGAGGAAAGGAAATTACGCCGAACGTGTCGGTGCCGGAGCACCGGTATACCTCGCCGCCGTTCTCGAATACTTGGCAGCCGAAGTTCTCGAGTTGGCAGGTAATGCCGCCAGAGACAACAAGAAGACTAGGATCATCCCTAGACATCTTCAGCTCGCCATCCGAAACGACGAGGAGTTGAACAAACTGCTCTCCGGCGTGACCATCGCCCAGGGTGGCGTGTTGCCAAACATCCAAGCCGTCTTGCTCCCCAAAAAGACCGAAAAGAAAGCTTAAATCACGTCTCCCCCGACCCTTGGTGAAGAAAAAAAAAAAGGCCCTTTTCAGGGCCATACAAATTTAATTAGAAGGAATGCGTTTCGATATGTGCTCGTTTCACGGTCAGCAATTGACATAACGAGAGAAATTCACGAAAGGGAATTCATTTATTTATCACTCCCTTTCGTGAAATTCACGCTCATTTCTTTTTCGAGAATTCACACACACAAAATTCCGAAACAGCGACAGAGTTTATTAATCGCACATAAAAAAAAAAAAAAATTCACTTAACTCCCCACTCGCGGATACCGAAAAACGGTGCAGCCATCTACCGAACGGAGGCGGAAAGAAAAATCTCTCTCTCTCTCCGGCGGAGACGACGGCATGAAACGTCTAACGGTCGCGGACGACAAGAAAACATAGATTCTATATCCACCCCCCACCCATAAACGTTTGCATTTTTATAACAGGGAGAAAGAAATTGTGACAGAATAGAAAGCGTGTGTGAGTCAGAGTCGTGTGCGTTTTGTATGGACTTTCAATACACAAAAATAGCATTCCCTTTAATTAAATTTGTATGGCCCTGAAAAGGGCCTTTTTTTTTTTTTCAAAAGAAGTTCAGAGTTAGGCACGTTCTCCTCGAATTCGTCTAGCAAGCTGGATGTCCTTAGGCATAATGGTAACACGCTTGGCGTGGATAGCGCACAAGTTGGTGTCTTCGAACAATCCAACCAAATAAGCTTCGCTAGCTTCCTGCAAAGCCATGACGGCCGAGCTCTGGAAACGTAGATCGGTCTTGAAGTCCTGAGCGATTTCCCTCACTAACCGTTGGAAGGGCAACTTTCGGATCAAAAGCTCGGTAGATTTCTGATAACGACGGATTTCTCTGAGAGCAACGGTACCAGGCCTGTAACGATGGGGTTTTTTGACGCCACCGGTGGCGGGTGCGCTCTTACGAGCGGCTTTGGTAGCCAGCTGCTTCCTGGGGGCCTTGCCTCCGGTACTCTTACGGGCAGTCTGCTTAGTACGGGCCATCTCAACCTAGAGTAGGAACGTCTGAGTTCGAACACACAGATAGAAAAGGAAATAATGTAAGCGCAACGCGGGAAATTCGTCGTCTTATATCACGTGGTGGGAAGAAGCGATTGGTCTAAGAGGCGGTGGGAGGAGCTAAGCGTTTAACATAGGATCGGCTCGAAAAAAATCCGATCACACTCTGTTAGTGACTCTCCAGCTCTCAACATGTCTGAGGATACAGCAGCCGCTAATTCTACTCCTGCCGCCGCAACGCCGAAGAAGAAGGCAAAATCGGCCGCGAAGAAGCCCAAGACCGCCCCTACGCACCCCAAGGTGTCCGAAATGGTGAACGACGCCATCACGAGCCTCAAGGAACGCGGGGGATCTTCTCTTCAAGCGATCAAGAAGCACATCGGGTCCCACCACAAGGTGGACCTCGATCGACTGACACCCTTCATCAAAAAGTACCTGAAGAGCGCAGTGGCCAGCGGAGCCCTCATCCAGACCAAAGGAAAGGGCGCCAGCGGTTCGTTCAAGCTCAGTGCTTCTGGACAGAAAACGAAGGAGCCCAGCAAAGCCAAAAAGCCCAAGAAGGAAACTGGTACGCCTAAGAAAGCCAAGACCGCCGCTAAAAAAACTGCCAAACCCAAGGCGAAAGCGGCCGAGAAGAAAAAGCCAGCCGCCAAGAAACCCGCGGCTAAAAAGGCAACCAAGGCGAAATCACCGAAAAAAACCGCGAAGCCCACCAAACCCAAGTCTCCAAAGGTGAAGAAGATGAAGACCCCCAAAAAAGCTGCACCCAAGAAAACAGGAAAGAAATAAACGGACAGGAGTGAATTATGGACTGATTTCGGAAACGAAAAAAAAAAGGCTCTTTTCAGAGCCGTACAAATGATTAAAGAGAATGCTTTTCTTTGCTGCCTTCCGCCGTTAAAATCACGGTCTACTATATATATAGATATATATATATATTAGATATATATAATATATATATATATATATTTATTATTTATTTATTTATTTATTAAATGGAATTTATATATATAAATAAATAAATTTAATTTAATATTAAATATATATATATATATATATAAATATATATATTAATATTAATTAAATTAAATTAAATTTTTATATAATATATTTAAATTTAATTTAATTTAATATTTAAAAAAAAAAATATATATATATATATATATTATATATATATATATATATTATATATATATATATATATATATACATACATACATACATACATATATATATATATATATAGATATATATATATATACTACATACATACATACATACATACATACATACATACATTACATACATACATACATACATATATTTATTTATTTATTTATTGATTGAATGAAATAAATAAATAAATAAATATATATATATATATATATATATATATATATATATATATATATATATATATATATATATACAGACACATATATTAACAGCGAACTTACATTATTATTATATAAAATTACAATAAATTTCGGAAAAATTGCGAATAAAATCTTGGGCGATAGATATACTTCCAACGTATATCAACGGGCGGCACAATTAACAAGATGCTCCGAAATGAAATCAAGGGACGATGAATCGTCCCGCGATACGTTCATTGTTTAAAACTCCTCCTCCTCTAAAACTCGGACACTAAAACTCCAGCGGTTCGGACTTTAAAACTCCCACATCCGAGTAAAATTAGAAATTCAACGGCGAACTATTGTAAATTAAAGGAATCAAATCAGTATGGTGCAGCCATCTATCGGCCGAACTAAGAATCAAAATGTAGGTTCACTTCCAATTACCGAGATAAACGATTAATATAATAAATACGTCAAAAGGACGCAAACAACGAGTGAAAGCAGCATCTACGGACAAAGCATTCCCTTAAGATATTTGTATGGCCCTGAAAAGGGCCTTTTTTTTTTTTCTTTTGTGGGAAAGAAGAGGGAGAAGAGGTTTTTAACCACCGAAACCGTACAAAGTACGTCCCTGGCGTTTTAAAGCGTAGACAACATCCATGGCAGTGACGGTTTTCCTTTTTGCGTGCTCGGTGTAAGTGACGGCGTCTCGAATAACGTTTTCTAGGAAAACTTTGAGAACTCCACGAGTTTCTTCATAGATGAGACCGGAAATACGCTTGACACCACCTCGTCTAGCCAAACGCCTGATGGCGGGTTTCGTGATACCCTGGATGTTATCTCTCAAAACTTTACGATGCCTCTTTGCACCACCTTTGCCTAAACCCTTACCTCCCTTGCCTCGGCCAGACATGACTGCTCAGCAGTGAGAAAGAAATAGAAATATGACGAAAATCCTGCTCAACTATGGGTTTATATACCGTCATTGGGCGGGGCATCCCCCCCTACTCTCACAGAGTAACTCTTTTTCGCTCGTGAACACGTAAAAAAAATATAATAAAAATAATAATTTAAAGGGAAGAAAAAAAACAACTGTCCACGACTAAATTAACAATTTAATAAACATAAGGGATTAAAAAGATGCCAACAGCACGCGGTGTTCCCAGGTGGTCACCCTCCCAAGTACTGACCGCGCCCGATGCTGCTTGACTTCGGTGATCGGACGAGAACCGGTATTTTCAGCATGGTATGGCCGTTGACAAGAAAAAATAGAATCATTGGGTTGATGAATCTGCACTTTACACCTCAAACATACAGAAGATCTCTAAAGAGCTACATAAGATATAATGTTTATTATTTTTTCCCCCCTTTCGCGAAGTGGGGGGAGTAGGAGGAAAGGTGGAGAGGGGGGAATTTCACGTGAGAAACGATTGGCAGAACCGTGGATCCTCGGCGAACTATATATATAGCGCGTAAAAACGGATCTCGCTCAGAATTAGTCGATTTTCGATAACGGTTCATCGCAATCATGCCTCCCCAAGCTTCTGGAAAAGCCGTCAAGAAGGCCGGAAAGGCCCAGAAATCCGTGAGAGCTGGTGACAAGAAAAAGAGGAAGAAGCGCAGGAAGGAATCCTTCGCTATCTACATCTACAAAGTTCTGAAACAAGTTCATCCCGACACAGGTATCTCCTCCAAAGCCATGTCGATCATGAACTCTTTCGTGAACGACATCTTCGAGAGAATCGCCGCCGAATCTTCTCGCCTCGCTCACTACAACAAGAGATCAACCATCACCAGCAGAGAAATCCAAACTGCCGTCCGTCTCTTGTTGCCCGGCGAGTTGGCTAAGCACGCCGTCTCAGAAGGTACCAAGGCTGTCACAAAATACACCAGCTCCAAGTAAACACGGATTTCGCGTCCCTTCGAAAAAAAAAAGGCCCTTTTCAGGGCCATACAATTCTCGTAAAAAGAAATGTTTTCCTTCGCTTGCTATCCACGATCTCATAACACAAAACGAAACATTTTTGGAAATTTCGCACTACGCGAATAGTTGCGCTTTCGTTTCAGAGTTTCAAAGAAAAGTTAATAATTCTCCTCCTCCCTCTCCTCCCTCCCCCCCCCCTTCAAAAAAAAATACACAATCAACTCTCTTCTATCTCTATACGTTTCTGTCACGATACACTTCTATGAAGCTACAGCGGCTCGTTCCGTTCTAGATACACGTAAATTAACACGATGCATTCATATAGTCGAAATGCAACATTGCTCGTGAACGCACCGTTGGCATGGGAAATTAATAGTTTGAATATTATCTACACATACTATGCATCAACCACTTGCATACGATGCATAAATCCCTTACAGAGAACGCATCAACCACTCACACAGAATACAGTACAATACATACAATGGCCGTTATCTTTTTTACTACGAAGATTACTTTCTATCTATCAATCTATCAATCAATCACTCAAACAGAATGCCTCCATCACTCACATACAATGCAAACATCACTCCCACAAAATGCAGTACAATGCACACAATGAACCATATGTGTTTCTACGAATTGTGTCACTGAGTATAAACCGGAAAAGGACGACATCATCATCATTAATCACTTACACAGAATGAGGTACAATGCACAGAATGCGGTACAATGCACACAATGCGGTACAATGCACACAATGCATACAATGAACCATATGTGTTTCTACGAATTGTGTTGCTGAGTATGAACCTGAAGAGGACATCATTAATCACTTACACAGAATGTCAGAATGTCAGTACACAATAGAAGACAATAACAGAATTACCATTCGCACATGTTTTCTAGGAACGTCATACTGGGCCCGATTTTTTTTTTCTCCTCACCACCAACCCAAACATCTCGAAAATCACATACATAAATAAATAAATAAATAAATAAATAAATAAATAAATAAATAAAATAAATAAATAAATAAATAAATAAATAAATACATAAATTTAATAAATAAATAAATAAATAAATAAATAAATAAATTTAATACGTACATAAATACATAAATTTAATAACTAACTAAATAAATAAATAAATTTAATACGTACATAAATACATAAATTTAATAAATAAATAAATAAATAAATAAATAAATAAATAAATAAATTTAATACGTACATAAATACATAAATTTAATAACTAACTAAATAAATAAATAAATTTAATACGTACATAAATACATAAATTTAATAAATAAATAAATAAATAAATAAATAAATAAATAAATAAATACATACATACATACATACATACATACATACATACATACATACATACATACATTCATAGATTCATTCATTCATTCATTCATTCATTCATTCATTCATTCATTCATTCATTCAAGTAAACGTACACATACAAACATTTATCTATTTATTTTTTAATTCGATTCCAATTAAAAAATAAATAGATAATACACGCACACAAAAATGAAAAAGTGGATTCCAAAGAAGCGAAATTTCCGACGATCAACAGCGTAACAGAGCTTAGAAAAGTGAGAATCTCTATTGGCCAAGAAAGCACAGAATCCGGAAAAGTGATTCGCTGGAGAAACAAGGTCCGGGATCTTCGAATCTAATAAAAGCACGCGAAAAATCGGGTAAAAGCACTTATTTGACTGTTCGCAGTTTGTTTATTTCGTGTACCGTTTCCCTAAACGTTAATATCTCATCATGTCAGGTCGAGGAAAAGGAGGCAAAGTGAAGGGAAAGAGCAAGACTCGATCCAGCAGGGCCGGATTGCAATTTCCCGTCGGTCGTATCCACAGACTTCTGAGGAAAGGAAATTACGCCGAACGTGTCGGTGCCGGAGCACCGGTATACCTCGCCGCCGTTCTCGAATACTTGGCAGCCGAAGTTCTCGAGTTGGCAGGTAATGCCGCCAGAGACAACAAGAAGACTAGGATCATCCCTAGACATCTTCAGCTCGCCATCCGAAACGACGAGGAGTTGAACAAACTGCTCTCCGGCGTGACCATCGCCCAGGGTGGCGTGTTGCCAAACATCCAAGCCGTCTTGCTCCCCAAAAAGACCGAAAAGAAAGCTTAAATCACGTCTCCCCCGACCCTTGGTGAAGAAAAAAAAAAGGCCCTTTTCAGGGCCATACAAATTTAATTAGAAGGAATGCGTTTCGATATGTGCTCGTTTCACGGTCAGCAATTGACATAACGAGAGAAATTCACGAAAGGGAATTCATTTATTTATCACTCCCTTTCGTGAAATTCACGCTCATTTCTTTTTCGAGAATTCACACACACAAAATTCCGAAACAGCGACAGAGTTTATTAATCGCACATAAAAAAAAAAAAAATTCACTTAACTCCCCACTCGCGGATACCGAAAAACGGTGCAGCCATCTACCGAACGGAGGCGGAAAGAAAAATCTCTCTCTCTCTCCGGCGGAGACGACGGCATGAAACGTCTAACGGTCGCGGACGACAAGAAAACATAGATTCTATCCCCCCCACCTACCCATAAACATTTAACTTAAAGAGCTATGAGAAGAAATAAATAAGGTAATTAATTCATCCATCCATCCACTTTCAAATTCGCGAAAAAAAAAAGGAAGAAAAATATCAATAATAAAAGAAGTTTTTTAAAACGGAATAAAAAATATGAATGTCTAAAATAGCAAAACACCTCACGAAATGGCCGACATTGCTCGAGGGGCAGTTCGATCCGGGGTATACCACTGCAGGAGCGGCCGAAGCCCCCCAACAGGGGAAGAAACGGGGGATTTCGGACGCCACCACAGTGGAGACAACCCCGGATAGAATTGCCCAGTCGTATCCAATGTCTCGAACATGAGCCAACCGTTCGATACCATTCCGCTTCCACCCACCCTAATTTTGGAACGTTAGTGATTAGATTTAATATATTGGTTAGTACGGGGCCCGAACCGATAACCTATAGGTTAGAAGGAGGATACTTTAGCGCAGCGCCACACATTCACACGCTATATGCCTTATGCGAATGCTATTTCTATTAGTGTTTCGACAATGAGGGAAATACTGCTATTTTTTTTATATATTATATATCGTAAATGCTATATTTCGGAAAGAAACATTATAGGAATAAATAAATAAATAAATAAATAAATATATATATATATATATATATATATATATATAGTAATATATATATACTTATATAGTAAAATAGCGAACGCGATCTGTTTAAGTAAACTGGGATTTCCGTGAAAATTATAAGTTTTTTTGTTTTAATTGAATTTCGTGTAAGAGCACTCTGTTTACAAATATATGTGATCAAACCGTATTCTCAAAGAAGCGTCTGCCCGCAGCTCTAGCATGTACAGATGCGCATGCCCGTTATGGCAGCCCTATAAATATTATGCAACACCTTCGGAGTAAAGAAACGAAGAATTCAGCGCCCGACGATATCATGGCAACCCTATGTCTGTCGTCGCCAACGTCGTCTCACCGCACGAGGATGCGCATGAAACCTCCTGCGCACGTCGAAGTCAGAACCGCATCGCAATGCTATTTCTATTCTGATTTTAATTCAAATTTTTATATAATAAGTCCACGAGACTGCGTACAACTAAGAACACGGGCCTCTATAACCGACAAACTTAACTTAATGCGCATGCTCATTATTATAGCAGCAACCCTCGTATTCTTGCCAGAGTACTATTGCTAAATTAAAAGTTACGGACACTCAACAGTCCACTTCATTTCTCAATTTTATATTGAAATTCACGAGCGTGCTGCTGCTGCTGCTGCTGCTGCTGCGTCAAAGGACCTCTTTAGAAGAAGGTTGCCGGATACTCGTAACTGTGAATAGCATGTCCAATATTAACACATAAAATCACGCATTTAAATATTACTCGTGTTTAGTATAGATGTAGTTATGAGATTTATTCGACTTCTTTCGATTTATTTAGTTCACGGCTTAATTCAATATAAGGTTTTTATTCTATTCAAATGTCCAAAAAGAGCGATTTGCCTAAGTTTCTCCGGTAGCGTATTGGAAATGGATTACTGTTTTGAAGTTAGTAATTAACTCTTTCTTCTATTTTTGACTATTCTAAATGCTATTTATTTAATTAAATGTTACGTTAGACAAGTAATTAATAAATATATTATAATTTTGGTTAATTAGATTATTCTTTTATTACATGAACTTTTAAAAATACTCATGTTTAACATTTTGTATAATAATTTAGAAAATAAAGTAGCGATATTATGCTAATAGTGATGTTATATATATATATATATATATATATATATATATATATATATATATATAAAATGATTTCAGTAGCTATGTTCAATAGTAATGATTTATAATAATATATATAATGATTTCAGTAGCTTTAACCGATTTCTCTCATACTGTAAAATGGAGTTATTATATACAGTTCACTCACACAAACGAAATATCTATCAAACATTTGATCTCTTCGCAGTTCAGATATCCTTAGTGGAAGAACACAAAGGATATAATAAGTTTAATCATTCTTCATCTTAAAGAATAAGAACTCTATCAATCAACTGAAACCTAGAAATAAAACAGTACAAAACATTTTGAACACACACATAAACAGTACAAAACATTTGGATTTAAGCTGGAAAGTACCACTATTTATAAAATTTAAATTCCTCTTTACAGATAAAAAAAAAATTCAATCCCTATACCTGTTCAGGAAAATTAAATTTTCAAATGAGTTTTTTAAAATGAGATAAATAATTAAACAACTCATTTTAAAAATTAGTTTAATAATTTTAGCTGTTGCTCTCTTTTTTCAAAAACTTTAGTGGTTATTGATTTTTTCACATTTATTACTCTTTTGCCTAATAGGAGCAATTTTATCTAGTATGTCTGGGAGGAAACTGCTCTCTCATACGTGCAGTAATAGTTTTCATGTGTTAAAATTTGTCAGTGTGTAACAGATTACACACTGACAGAACTGCTTACATAGAAAAAACTTATTAATCTATAAATAAATAAACATCTATAATATACAAAAAAAGAGATGATTTTCATAAGCACAAGATTGTTTTCTATTTGTTTCAATTTTATAAATCAGGGATAATCACATTTTCCAGGACTTTACATAGAAAAAAAAAGTAAAAGAAAGTTAACAAAATTTAAGTGTTAAAAAAAGTCAAACCTTATCAAAAGCAGTGGCTATTTTATATATTACAAGCTTATCCTGACATGATATAATGTCCTATTTATAATTAATCAAATTATAACTAAAATCAAATTTGGTTTGGTTTCTTGAAATTTAAGCCTAGAATATGAAATTTGGTATGAACCATGTTTGGTTCAATGTTATATTTTTAATGTGATTCAGTCAACTAACTGATTGTTGACTGTTCTTCAAAAAATTCTAAAAGATTTGTGAAATTATATTTTTCTGCATAACTACGAAATTTAAGGTAACTTTAAATTTTTATTGCCACAAATTTAAAGAAACTTAACTATGCAGTACTTTGAACACTTTATCTCTTAAATATTGCTTATTTGCACCTAGTATAATGATTGAAATGAATATCTTAAAATTGTATATTTTCATAGCTGTGAAACAGAATTAATGATACTCAACAAAAACAAAGCACTATCAATTATATTCCATTGTACTTCAATTATACTTATTGAATTCTGGATTAAATAACTGAAGTATAAGGAATAAGGCATTAAAATAATCAGCTGTATGGTTCTTAAATAAACTCTGTTAACATGTTACTTCATGAAATAATTATAGATGCATATCCTTTTTGTTATTTTTTATTAGAACTTAACAACATACACAACATTGTACTACATTGTACATACACAACAAACAACCATTTCTAACAGGAGCCATTAGATTAAGGAAGCGAGGATTTCAGATTGCCTGACTACGACCCGACTGCGCATGCGTTCCAACTTATAAATTTGAGGGAGTGGGGATGCCTGAAGTACAGCAACCTGGTTTTGGCGTCCTGGCACAATTTTCACATTACGGAAACCCTTTTGGCAATATCTTGCTTCTGTGCCAATTTGAGGGCCGTTTTTCACCAAATTGCAAGCTTGGCGTTGTTAATTAAAAAATGTCCGTGAGGTTGTGCTGGCTGCTGGTGTCTATTGACGATGTAAATTTATACAGGTATTGTTGAACATCGTATTTCAAATGCTATCACGACGACGCATAAGCATACTTTTAACTAATTAACGAATTATACTTTTTATACGAAAAACTTGGTTTATTTTGTTCTTAAATAGATTATTTTGTACTGTTTGCTTTTTGTATGCTTCCAACTTATGATATTCATATGGGAGTGATTATCAGCATCAATTATTACTGACAGTTAGTGTAGTTTATAATTCCTGTAATTACTTGTTTTTAAACGTTTAGTGAACAAATAATAAATTTGTCAGGTCTTTGTACAGGAAATTAGCAAATCAGATGTTGCTTTTCAAGACTAAATCTAAATTTCACCCTTTAACCATAATATGTAGAGTAACATTACATTTTCGATGTTATGGAGACTCAAATACTGCTTGCTCACTTAAATCTTTTGCAAATTTGACAATTTTATAAATTGTTATCTTCTATATCACCATATTTATTACCTATTTTGCATTAAATGCTTTAAAAATGTTGATGGCATTAAATAGTAATTTAAACATTCTGAGTAGATCTTTTTCAGAAAATTTTGTGTCATTTAGGAAGCAGCTGACTATAATTATTAGTTATATATTTTTGCTACAACATTTCTTTAAACAGTTTGCACTGACTTTTAAGACATTACCTGAGGTTTTTCATGTCTTATAAAATATGGTTTGGAGAAAATATTAAAAATCATGTATATTGTCAGGATTTGGATTACTTAACAATTATGTCATGATATTTAAATATACAACAAATGGCTGAAACAGTAAACATAATTTTTTCATTTTGGATTTGAATAGCCATGTACTACAATATATCATACTACAGTGGAACCTTGCATAACGAGCATAATTCGTTCTAGAATCGTACTCTTAATACGAAACACTCGTTAAGCAAAACAATTTTTCCCATATAAATTAATGTAAAATTCGATAATGCATTCCATGCCAAAAAATACTCAATTTTTTGTATCTCACTCTTACTTTTCCACAATTTCATGTTTCATTTCTACAAGTTTTTTTTCCTCTTATAGCTGCCTTCTAGTGGTTTATTCGTCAGGGACATTTTTGGAAGGGTTATTTAACAACTAGTTTTTCTAAACACATGTCTGGTAAATATGTAATCACAAATGGCACTAACATGCTAGTGCCATAAATCCTAAACACAGACTGATGTCAGACTAAGGTAGCACTGGTGATGAAAGTTCCAGCATATGTGCACAAGCGAGTGACGTGAAGAAGGGGCTTCTTTCCACATCACTCGTATATGAAATGTCGCCCGTTAAGGGAGCCATTTTTTCCAAATCTATTTGGCTCGTTAGCGAGGTTCCACTGTATAGTAAAATGTCTACTATTGTGATCACTTCATTGAAAGTACCTCAGAACAAGTTTTTATACTCTTAAATGACTGGATATAAGAAACCATTTTGATGCTCACCTCAACAGAAAAGTTTGCTGTGAAGATTTGCTGACTACTGCACAACAGGACAACAGTTTCTTAAAGTTTATTATAGTAGGAGATGAAACCTGGTGTCTACAATATGACCCAGAAACAAAAAGCGCACAGTGGAAAGGATCGTCTTCTCCCATACAAAAAAAATCATGGATGTCAAAATCAAAGATTAAGGTGATGCTGATTGCATTTTTTTATTACAGAGGATTTATTCACCATGAATTTGTTCCTGAAAATCGAACAATCAGTATTTTTACAATGAGGTGCTTTTTAAATTAAGAAATGGGATAAGGCGAGTTAGGAAGGAACTGTTTGATTCTGGGCAATGGTTTCTTTTACACGATGCTATGCCCCCATACAGCAATTTCTGTACAACAATATCTTGCTAAGCATTCAATTACACTGATAAATCACCTACCATATTCTCCCGACTTATCTTCAGCTGATTCTTTCCTTTTTCCGTAGCTTAAGATAGCCATTAAAGGACAGAGATTTGGAAATGTCTTAGATATTAAATAAAATGTTACACGTACAGACCTGTCAATTTTCCAGATTTACCCCGGCAATGCCGGATTTTTAATGCATCTTCCGGGTTTCTGGAATGGACACTATTATTACCAGATTTTTAATTACATAACAAAAAATCTACTCAGTTCCGGTCATCTATGTCAAGGGAAACCTTAGATAATATGCTAATATGCAAATGGAACCCACAAGGACGCTGTTATGAAGAACAATTTAACAATGAATTTTTAAAAAGAGCAAAATCAGCTACAGTAAATGCTACAAAAATTCCAAGATTTTCTGCAATTAATTCAAACAAGCATCATAAAGAAATAGAAGTACTCAAAATATAGACCCTCTGGGGTATCTGCTAGTGTAAATAAGATGTACATTAAAATGTATGATTATTAATTCCAAAATATATAACTTTTGTTTAATATTATAATTTCAAGATGGGTTGTAAAGTAAAGAAATATTTTGAAATATGTAATACTATTAAAGAGATATAATTCTTTTATGATTTTTTTTCTATACTGTTTTGTGTTATGTCGATTAGTTTATGCACGGTAGAATATTGCAGGATTTTGCTCTTACTGAGGTTGGCAGGTCTGCACGTATTTTGCGAACGGTTAGTTCCAAACGCCTATAAACAGTGTTTCTATCATTTGAAGAAAGGTTGGAAAAATTGTATAGACTCCTTTGGCGATCATTTTGAAGGAGATAAATTTATTTGAAGGTGAGTAATATTTTTCCAATTTATACAAAATTGTCAAGCTACTTTATGGTTTAACCTTGTTCATGGTTTTGACACACACACATATATATATATTTTATATATATATATATATATATATATATATATATCCCCCTTAATGGCTGTTCTTACGAAGGGGGTATGAAATTTCACATTCTAAAGAGGGAATTGGAAAAATGGGACCCGTAAGCTAAAGATTGAGGAAGAAAAGGTCGTTCACAATTTGAAGTACTATAGAAAAATACCCTAGAAGCTTCTACTGTATATTACATGTTTTGAAAATCTACTTTTTTGTAATACCATTTTCTTTTAGAAGTCAGTTCATTATACTGAATAGTTTTATGAATCATTCTAGTTCCTATCTTTTTATTCTTTGGTATACATTCATACATTAGCATATAAAATATGACTCCACTAATAGGTGCTCTCTTTTTGTTTGATTTTTTATTTAATTTATAGTCAATCATTAAGGGCTCATCTGTTGGTATTCAAATCAAAAATTAATAATTATATGTTAAAACCATTTCTGATCTTATCATATCTGTAAACATTTCACTATGTGTAGTCAATAAAGAATTTTTAAATTAATCATTACAGATAACCACAAGAAAATAATAGTAATTACATTTTTGGGTACTTTCGTATTAACGCCACTGCAGCTACAGATTTGGCGGTTTTTAAGTGCCACCAATCTACACCTAAAATTTTTGTGACAAATCATAAAATAAAACACTTTAATTAAAATCAAAACACTTTTATATATATATATATATTAATTATATATATATATATATATATTTATTTATTATATATATATATTAATTTATTTATATATATATATATATATATATATATATATATTTATATATTTATATATATATATATATATATTTATATTTTTTATATATATATTGGCGCATTAGCGCAACTTCAGCTGTGGTGGCATTAATATGTAAGTACCCATTTTTGTTATTGGCAAGTTCAAATTTAATATAGATTCTTTTTGCTTATTAAAATTTTTAAATTTTCTTCGTCAATATCATTTTTATAAAATTGTTCTTAGTTTTTATTTTAAACTGTTTATTACCTTAAGATAGCTCAAATTCAACAGTGAGGTTTGTAAGTTTATTTCATACATAATATCAAAAGATTGTAATTTGTGCTTGTTTAATCATGTGTGTTCTTAACCATGGAAATCCAGTTATTTCTGTTTAGGTTTAATCGTGTGTTCTTAACCAATTAGTTTAAATGAGAAAAATTAGCACCTAAGAAAAAATGTACTGTTTTTAGTGCTCATTTTAAGTTACTGCTAAACAAATCACTTATTGTTGTAATTCCATTAAGAAAACATTTTGCTAATTAATGATCAATGAACATTTGCAAAAAAGTTTTGTAGAGGAAATACTTTAAGCATTCAATTATTTTGCTTAGAGCCATTACCGTAGATCCAAGTTTGAAATGTGTAGCAGGGAATGTGCCAAAACGCGTGCTTTTATTACAGTTTTACTTATTTTCTAAAAATCAAATTTAATTTTATTACCAGAATACCGAAATTGTTAATTACGACCCCACGTGATCTACAACAGCGCCACCTGTTCTGGTAATTCTTTGTTCAACAGTGTCCGTTAGACGAGTTTTTCGAACCTTTGTGAAATAATTTGTCATTTCTCGCTACGTTTCATAACGTTTTTAATTCTTTACATTTACTTTTCTATTAAATACTATAAAATGGATAGCGTACTTGATAAAAGCGCATATAAATGCAAATCTTGTGACAAAATTTATAAACATAAGCAGACTCTAAACAAGCATCTGAAGACAGTGCATGAAACGCAAGATTCTTCTGGTGGAAATATAATCTGCCCTGATCATGCATGCTCATTAAATTTTAACTGCCGGCAGAAGTTGCGGGATCACATTCAAAATGTTCACCATATTGATATAGAGCTTGAGGAAGAGAGATTTGCATCATATGAAGGTAAGATGCTAATTCTATATATTTTGAAATAATTTTTAGTTTATAAATTCATTTGCAAATAATCTTATAAAATAATACTCTCTGTTGGCCGAATGCTAACTTTTTAGTATAAATTAATTTATCTCTCCTAAGGTGCATATTCGTGCATGTTTTGTTAAATAAAATTGTAAGCAACAATAGAAAAAAATGCATGCCTATTCATAGTATTGTTATTATAATTATTAATCAAATTTTTAGAGGGGAAAACTCTTTCTCTATTTTTCTTACCTAAATATTTGATTCAATTGTTAAATGTTATGTAATTATTTATGGAGATAGACTCCAATCGGAAACAAAATGGCTGACCTCTGTTCATTACCATCTCGCGCTTCAGAGAAAATAATTCTCTTACAAATTGTTATGCGGCGTTTAACTTAGAAAAATAGTAAAATAAAGTTTTTTTAATCACTGATTTGAAGGCTATTTTAACACTTAGAACAAATGTAAGTACATTTTATCTTTCAATCGTTCTTTCAGAGCATTTTTGAATGTCAATCGTAATTTTGACGGCTCTCTGTAGAACTAATTTAATACGTTGAGAATATTAAGTCACTATTTGCAGAGACCTTTTTTTACGAATTAATTTCAAAGATGGTTATCAAAAGTTCTAATTTGAAATTCTACAGTTTTTCCCAAATTAAATATCAATTTCTACACCCGGCTTTAATTATTATTGGTAAAACTTATGGCAGAAAGAGAAAATGTTCTGCTGCATTATTTACCTTCTAAAAATTGCATTGTTGAAACTGATTTTATGTACTAAAATGTCAAAATCTGTGTTTGTAGTTATCTGTAAACATAAACTGTTATAATTTTTCTGTAAAATTAAAGGATAAAGTTCCCTCATCATTACTTATTACTATTGTTATAAATTTTTTTATTCCGCTGGAGGATATTTACTGTTAGAATCCTGTTATCAGGTACTGGGAAAAATAACTGGATTATTTCAATCTAGTTTCCATTAATTATGTGTCTATTTGATATACTTAAATAATATTAAGTCATAACTTATTTGAATGAAACTAGCAGTAATTAAATCTTAATTGTTTTCATTTAAAATTACATTTATTTCCCATTGGATTCTGAAATTATTTTGCAATCCTTTTTGCATATTGATGTAGTTTTTAGCAATAGATTATATTGAAATTTGTGTATCCTCTTTTAAATGTGAATGAATGATAATGTATGACTAATACTTCTATAACTAACTTAAAGCTAAGTAGTTATCTGTGTTTGGAGCATATTTTTTTTTTTTTTTTTTTAAATTACGATATACTATTTATTTTTGAACAAGTTTTAATTTAACCCAGTGGTTCTTAACATTTTTCTGTTTGCAAACCCCCTGTGAACTACAGTTTTAACTTGCTACCCCCTGTTTACAATAACTCATCCCTCCCTATTGTATACGGTAAGCTCGCTGACAACTAGTTGTGCAACATCAGTCCCACTCAGAACGGTATGAATCACAGAATCCAAAAAAAAATTTAGACTGAGTAACAAAAAACAATTTTCATAATGCTTATTAGCGATAGCCACCACACTGCGTTTTACATCAGTTTTCCTTTTTGTTCTCAGTACTTTATTAACTTAACTATTTTACATTCACTTGATAGTGTATATGTTACATTCAGTTTACAATAATGGTTGTATAACCTAGCAACAAAGTATATCCACTAAAAAAACTTTTAAAAAGTTAAAAAACGCCAAGCTTCAAAACAAAAGTTATGACTAAAAAATGGTGTGATATCAAATATCCAAGCTTATTAAGTTCTGGTACTTAATTTCCTAATCACGATTTTTTCACATCTAAGTGAAGGGCTTAAGCATGACTTGTTGATAGAAACCCTTCTTCCCTAGACCAAACTCATCATAACCTGTTTCAGAAAATTTAAGTTTTAAATATTTATACATACCACGCTTGTCAGCTGTCTTTTCGTATTTGGAATAAATAAATTTTGTCTGTTGAAACGTCGAAAGTATGTTATTTAGTTGTATAAATTATTCATTTTAGTTATTTATGCAAAATATGTGTGTCCTATTATGTGGTTACTTTTAAAATGAATGTAGCAGCAATTCTAAGATAGTCATGATTTATTCTATAAATTTGAAATTTCTTTTCCCGTTACATTTGGGCAACGTAACTCCAAAGCATAGTATTCATATTTTTTGTTGTTTAATGCATAATTTTTCCTTTGGGGAATGACAACATTATTTATTATTTTCCTTTCTACCTAACGCTTTGTTTTGTTTGACATCATGCATTAACTTCAAATAGAAGACTGATTAAAATGATTAATATCCCATTAAAAATCTGTTAAGAAATGTAATTGAGTCCCAGTGCTTAATAAAATTGGATATAACACCATTTATTTGTCGTACCTTTTGTCGGAATGATGTCTAACACATAATGTCTATCACATAATGTCTAACAGATCACTGAAGTGCGCAGTTAAAATCTGAAATTGATGTTTTAAATTCACATTAACTATTTTTTTATTTATTTATTTATTTTTTCTGCTTTCTGTTATTTTAATGATTTTATTTTTAAGATGGCCACCAAGCAACAAGTCATGCTTAAGCCCTTCACTTAAATGTGAAAAAATCGTGATTTGGAAATTAAGTACCAGAACTTAATAAGCTTGGATATTTGATATCACACCATTTTTTTTGTCATAACTTTCGTTTTGAAGCTTGGCGTTTTTTTACTTTTTAAAAGTTTTTTTAGTGGATATCAGTTATTTTTTTTAAATAGGTAAATAACCGTTCACAAACTGGGCTTTTGTAGGCAAACAATTGCCTGATATCTGGAGTCTCATCATCAGTTACAAATGTGTCACTTTTTATTTTTTCGAAACTCTGTACTAGGCTTGGTTGTTTTTTCGTTTTAATTGTAATTTGGATGCCATTTTTCTATTCTAGTCAATCTTTATAAACACAATGGGAATTATTGAAATAAACACTATTTATACATCACTAGCTGTTTGCCCGGGTATTTATTTATCTCAATTTTTTTATTACACAGGAAAAGGAATGGATTTTACATATAGTGTAAAATTTAAGCAATTTAATTTACAGGTATTTAAAAGTAAATACAGTATACAAATGATAAAGTAAAATTACAAATTTATTCTATTATAAATTTAACTCAAAACTTGATTATAAACAACATTTTTAATTTCCTATATTTCCCTTAGTGACTCCGAAACTATGGATTCCACACTACTATCGGTCATTTTGGACATTTTATATTCACCCTTTCTGCCCCCTCAATACTGAGGAGAGCTGAACTCTCACTTAAACGGCATCGGAATTGTCACTATTCATCTCAGCGACTCTGAAAACTATGAATTCTACATTGTTCTCGGTCATTTTGTACATTTTATATTCACCCTTTCTCCCACCCCACCCCCTGCCTTACCCACCAATGCTGAGGTGGGGGGGCTGAACTCTCATTTTTGACATTTTATATTCACCCCTTCTCCCCCTGCCTTCCCTCAATGCTGATGGTTAGGTGGGCTGATCTTCCCTTTAAGCAGCGTCGGAAGTGTCATTATTAATCTCAGCGACCCCGAAAACCATGGATTCGACACTAATATTTGTCATTTTCGATTATTTTTATATGTTCCCCCTCCCCTCCCCCTAGGGGTGCTAGGTGTCATAGGGATATGACACACTAGGGGTGTCTTACACCCCACCTCACACCCCAGTGTTTCCCGTGGGAGCGTGAACAACATCTGTACAAAATTTCATCTCAATCGGATGGACCGTTCGGGAACGCATAAATTGATATTTTCTGCGTACACTTATTCTGCTAATTTAATTGTTTTATAGATATTTCAATTCTAAATGCACACTCCACTGAACAAAACTTAAACACAGCATGATTCTTACTAAAAAATGAATCGCCGACAAGATCTATTTTACCATCATGTTTTTGTTTGCTATTATTGAAGTGTGTATAATGTTTTTCATTGCTTAATACGATTTAAAATAATTTTTTGCATTATTGGTAACTGAATTAGTTGCATTCTATTATTTTGGTTCTAATTTTGATATGTAGTGGTTTGGCTGGTAGCACACTAAATAACTATTTATTTTTTTTTGTTTGTTTATATTTGCATTTTTGTATTGCTTTAATATTTTTTTTTTAAAGAACTAACTTTAGCTTATTTATTGTTTTCAGATTTGATTGTAATTTTTTTTATTTCAGTAGTTTACAGCAGTTTTTGGGTTTGTTGCAGTGCTAAAATATTTAAAATATAGACGCATATTCACATTTTTTTTTTCATGCTAAATAATTTTAAAATTTAACTTCTTACTTCTGTTTTAACTTTCCTTTCTATTTTACCATCATGTTTTGTTTTGCTATTATTGAAGTGTGTATAATGTTTTTCATTGCTTACTACGATTTGAAAATTTTTTTGTGTGTGTTATTGGTAACTGAATTAGTTGCATTCTATTCTTTTTGTTCTATTTTTAATATTTATCTATATTTTATTATTTGTATTGCTTTAATATTTTTTTAGTTGATTTTGGTTCATAAAATTGAGATATTAACTTTTCAGTTTTTAGTGGTTTATTATAAATGTATATATTTTATGTTTTCAGGTTTTTTTTGCTCCAATGATGAAAGGGTAAATCTAGTTGAATTCTGATGACTTTAATTATAAATTTATATTTTTTACATTGGGTTTTCTTTGTATTCATGTGTATAACATTCAATAAAATGGATGTTCTCCCCTGAAATATTAAAAAATTTAAATTCATTAATTTCTTGAAAAACAAGCTTTTTTTAAAAAACGAGAATGAAAATTTATTTTGAATTCGTATAAAATAAAAGTTCGTGCAAAAACAGAATTAGGTGTACAAAGCACCCTGCATGCTCATGGTATAATGCTTCTCTACTCATCGTTGAAGGTATAAAGTGTAGAAAAATATCCACCAATCATTGAACGGATATTCTCTCTTCATCCAGAGGAAAATTTTAATAATGGATTATTATTAATAATAATTTTTTTTCAGATTTCCGGGATTGGAAAGAAGCAGTGGAGAAAAGTGGCAAATGTTCTTACATACAATTAACAGGGTGTAAGATACTTAAAGCCACAGAAAAATTATTATACTTCACATGTCATAGGTAAAGTGTTTTTTTTCTTCTTTGTTTGTTTCTTTTTTAAATGTTTATTTTAGGATAGATAATAATTAATTTTGTTTATAGATCTGGAAATTTTTCATCTAATTCGAAAGGAATGAGGAGCCTTAAAGGAGTAGGCTCGAAGAAAATAAACGCTTGTTGTCCATCATCGATGGATATAAAAGTTGATGAAACAGGTGTAAAAGCAAAGTTTTGGAAGACCCATTTTGGCCATGCAAATGAAATTGGCCATTTGTTTCTTTCAAGGAAAGAAAAATCAGAAATTGCTGGTGAGCTTTATAAATATTTCTATGTGCAATGAGACTATTTATTATTATGGAGATTTAATGAATGTGTTGGAAACAGTTTAGTTTTAGAGTAATTATTATAAATATTTTATTGATAAATAAAGTTATAGTGACTTTATTAAAAAAAATTTGATTATCTTTACATAGTGTGTATGATTGAATGTTGAATGTAATATCTCAAAAATTAACTATACAAGGGATTAAATAATTGATTCCCAGATTTGTTTTTAATACAGTTTTAAGTTATTCAAATGCAAAATCGAGGAAATATCTTACAAATTAAGTTGCAAAGGAGAATTATAAATTTAAATTTTTTTAAACTCTTAATATTATAATAAGATTAGAAATTTCTTTTAAGGTATTCTATATACTTATGATGAAATGTATATATGTCCAAAATTTCATATCTCTATCCCTTTAAGACCCAAAATATTTTTGTCTTTAAATGTTACATTTTTCTGGTTAATACCTCTATACTGACCCCAATGACACTGAGAGAATAATAATAAAAAAATTTTGCTGGTTCCCTGGAACGTGAGGGGTACCCGCACGAACGTGCTGGTTGGGCTTTTCTTGTGAAATCATCACTTGTAAAATTTTACGAGTCATACATTTTCTGGCTCTAAGTTGATAGAAGAAACAAACCTTATTCAACTAAAATTGTTACAAATGAGAAAATTCTTGGAGTATGACTTTATTGACTGATTATTTGCAATGGAAATATTTAAAACGGGTTTTTGTTTTTGAGAGGCATAAATAGACATTGAATTTCTTGCAACGTGTTTTCGAACTGCTTTCATAGTTTTCAAATCTGTACTTGCGAGATCTTCATATGTCATCAACACATGGAAAATGCTGATACATATAGCATGCATTTTAGCCGGCGGATTATAGTATTTTGATCTTTTTACGGGAGGAATTACATTGTCATCTTCATCATCACTTATAATGGACATGTTACTTCAATATATTTTTGTGTGGTTTTTTTTATCAGCGTTGAATTTATCCATTGGTTCAGTATCACAACAATTTGATGCCATTATCACTTTTTTTTTTTTTTCCCCTTCCATTCCACAGCAGGGACTAACGCAACGCGCAAGTCGCACGATCGTGCGGGTAAGAAATCTTGAGTCCCACGAACATTATAAATAGTGTATAATTATTATTTTTTATTATTTTACACTTATTTACCCATTAAAACAAAAATTTGTATCTAAGCAATTAGAAATATATTGATAATTACCTTTTTACGATATATAAAATGGCGAACTGTATCCTTTGTACTTGTAAACAAATCTAGAATGGCCAGCTGACACAAAACATGGACTACAAGTGCCATTTGTTGATACAAAATGATATTTTACACTTTCTGCTAACCAGCACGATCATTCGATTCGGGTTTTTCTTACATACTACTGTTCCAGAAGCAAGTTCCAGAAGCAATCTATTCCCTTTCAGATATTCATGCAGTCGTATCGGCTGATAGGAAGTGTTGATTATAGGGTGTGCATGCATTCAAGCTATTGTCTAACAGATGTAATTTTTAGAACTAACAGTATTAATAGATTTATTCCCTTTCAGATATTCATGCAGTCGTATCGGCTGATAGGAAGTGTTGATTATAGGGTGTGCATGCATTCAAGCTATTGTCTAACAGATGTAATTTTTAGAACTAACAGTATTAATAGATTTATTCCCTTTCAGATATTCATGCAGTCGTATCGGCTGATAGGAAGTGTTGATTATAGGGTGTGCATGCATTCAAGCTATTGTCTAACAGATGTAATTTTTAGAACTAACAGTATTAATAGATTTATTCCCTTTCAGATATTCATGCAGTCGTATCGGCTGATAGGAAGTGTTGATTATGCGGTGTGCATGCATTCAAGCTATTGACTTCTGTGTGATATAACAGATGTAATTTTTACAATTAATAGTATTTATAAGTTTTTATCCTTTCAGATCTTTATTCAGTGAGTATTGTTTGAAAGGAGCTAAAGATTGTTATGTGTCATTTGAATGTGCTATATCTATTAACAGCTTTATGTTCAATTTTGTAGAAATTATTTTAATGATAAATGTTAATGTTTCTATTTTACCAGGGTGGTTGAAAAAGAAGGAACTGATTGATGGTATAATTTTCTTTCAAGTTCTAGTACTGGAAGTCCTGCTATAAATGTATGTTATACTTCTAATTTATATATATATATGTATTGATTCATAAGAATAACTTTTTTCGTTGTTAGAAGTAATTCACATGTACCTAAGATGGAAGTGACAGGGATTTTGTAATCATCTAACTAAATTTAATTAAAAATAATGTATTTATTTTTCTTTTTTAAGGCATCTGATCGTTGCTGAAAGTAATTGTTTTGTCATTGAAACCAATTTTCTCCCCCATTATATGTTCAGTTTAATTGCTGTGAATGTATTCATTAATAATGTTGAATTAAAAAAATAAAGTTCTATAGCATCTTGAGAATAATAATTATTAGCTATGTGTTTCAACTTTTGTCCTTAGTAGTTAACTGTGAAATAAAATAAACATTACTTTTGCTGCTGCCTGTTATGAAGCTATTTTCCATCCATATTATGTAAGTATATGTATTTCTATTTACCGCTTTACATGGTTTAATTAGTAGATTGTTCATTATAATGTGTGTCAAACAGGAAAAATATATTCACAAGTGTGACATGTTTTTATGAAAGCTCTTTCTCAAAATATAATTTTAAATTAGTATATGTAGTTATTGTTTACTGTTTAATCACTAGGTTAAAATAATGTGTTTTATATGAATATTCAGTGAATGATTAATTTACTGACTAAAGCTGTCTAAAATATTAGTGTATTAAGCTAAATGAGTACTTGCTCAGTGCTGCTGTAAAATTAAAAAGCAGTGTCTGATCAGTGAACTTTTTTGGCTAGTAGATTTTAACAAGTAATGGAGTTTGTTACTTTTTACTTAAACACTGTGATATTTTCCCTTTGACATTATTCATATATATTGCAAATAATTGCATACATTGACCGTTGTACGTAATTTGAATATTTTCCTTTACATTGTTTTGTCTATAAAAATATCCATTACGATTTTTTTTTATAAATATATATATATTTTTTTGGCATTAATTGCATAGATAGACAATTGCATTTATTATAAAATATATATTTTTTTGGCATTAATTGTATACATTGACTGTTGTATTTAATTTGAATGTACTCCGTAGCGAAACACAGGTAAGGGGCAAAACACGGGTAACATGTAGCGAAACACGGGTAACATGGCTAGTGGGAAATATATCTTTATAATATTACTGTTTAGAGCATGCCTGCACAACTGGAAAGTTGATGAGGGCCATATAACTTTATGGAAAGCTGTTGTGGGCCGCAAGAAAATAGGATTAATGAGAAAACAAAAATTATTTGTTCTAACAAATTAATTATTGGTTATTTTTAGAATTTAATAAATATCAATATCCAATGCTTATATACTCTTTTCGTACTATTATAAATCTAAAAATAATATTCTGTATTTTGCATGTAATTCAGCAGATTATTTGTTTTAACGTTATCACTAAAGACTTTTTTAACTTTTTTACATATTCTATTCATAAGTAATTGATTGTTAAGTATATTACTTATGAATAGAATTGTTGCTTAGTATATGTTAAATTTTAAATCATAGTTCATTATAAAAAAATTATTTTTCAATCCTGTATACTGTACAAAGGACAGAAAAGAATTTGCGATTTTCAATTCATATTCTACTTATAAAAAGTTCTCATCAGTCAAATAAAGAAAGCATCAACTAAAGAAATTTCATAATGGAACCTGAAAAAGTAAAAGGTTCATTAAAATTAATGTATTAATATTCGATGTAACAAGCATTCAAGAAAGGAACGAATGATATGAGTGAATGTTTGAAAGTATGTAAAAAGTGTTTTTAAAAATGTTATGCAAACATTCTTTAAGCTTCTCTCATGGGGGAAAATTATAACAGTATAAGTATCAATATTGCTAAATAATGAAAATCTAATATACAAGGTATGTGGAGAAAATTAAATTTATAAAATATTAGATGTTAAAAGTATTATATAGATATTGGAAACACAAGGAAATATTAAATAAATATGAAAAAAAGAGATGTATAGCTCATATAAAACATATAAATAAACCCTATCTGGTTATTTTCTCATTCTAAGTATATGTTCAGTGTCATAATTAGATTGTTTATAATCTAGTATTTCAATTATTACAACTGAAAGGCAAATTAAAAATTATAATTAAAATTATTTTATAGAACAACTTCAATTGTTTACTTGACTTTAAAATGTCATTTCAACTTTCGAAGTATTAACCGTTTTATGTATGTGCAAGGATGAATGAATCTCCCAACACTAAATAAAAAATCAGTAAAATTTATTTAGAAAAGAAGATAAGTCGCCAAATATGGCTTTCCTTTGGTTCTAAGAAATAATTTTTGGTGAAACCGAAAATAGCGATAAGTTGCCAGCTATTGCAAACCGTCTCCAAATGCAAACTTAACGCGAGAAATGCAAAGTTGACACGCATGCGCAGTCAGGCAACTTGAAATGTCACGCATGCGCAGTCAGGCAATCTGAAATCCTCGCTTCCTTAATCTAATGGCTCCTATTTCTAACACACAGTGATGGACAAAGTGTTGCCAAAAGTGTAAAGACAAATGTACTCACAAATGAACACACCTCCTTACATTTATCTTTACCAATTTCAAGAATAACAGGAATAAGCATTAATTAGATACAACATTTAATACAAAACAACACTTAAAAAATTATTCCATTAACCTAAATATTAAACAAAAAATTTAAATGCAATGCAGCTTACTCAATTTTCTGACAAACAAAATTTATATCAATTTTATCATTTCCCTGAATTTAGTGAATTTCATTTTTCCTAAGGACTTGGTAAAAATATCTGCAATATTTGAATCTGAATCTCTTTTAACAATCTCAATAATTCTACTTGTAACATTTTCATTAACATAATGATATTTTGCTTCTATATTTTAGAATTTTTTATAAAGTTTCCATATTTAGCTATAGCAAGAGCACCAGAATTATCTTCATAAATTTTAATAGGTTGTACAATTTTAACAAAAAGATCATTTACAAGATTTTTTTTAAAAAAATTTATTTCTGTCACAGCTTCAGATAATGCAATATATTCTGCAAAGATAGACGACTTAGTAACACAATTTTCTTTTTGTATTTCCAATAAATGGGATTTCCAAATAATTCAATTACAAACCCAGTAGTTGACTTTCTATCAGGGCCGTCGTTAACTAAGCCAGGGCCTGAGGCAAAATAATACAGTGACCCCCCCCCCCCCCCCCCCCAATATTTGAACATTGTATATATTTTTTTAGTCAACTCTTATTTAACCGGGCCCCTTTGTCCCCACTATGTCACCAGCCCTGCTTTCTATCAACAATATCTCCTGCCCAGACAGGATCAACATAACAATTTATAATATCAGCTTTATGACTTTGGTTATATATTAACAAACCAATTTAGGATCTTTAATAAATCCATTTGAAAAGTTCGAAGAAAAGATTCCTTTCTATGAAGCAAATGGTGATTAAGTGTATATTATTATTTTTCTAAATTATTAATTTTTTAATGCTTTGGGTTTTATACTTTAAAAAATATTATTCTTATTATTTCTGTAAAAATATAACTCTACATTATAATTTCAGTTCTTTGAAAAAGAATACTAACAGTATTGCAAGTTAAAGTTTACTGAATAGCTAATTATTTAAAAAAATTACTTTCCTCTTGTTAGATTTTTCAACAATTCACAGTGATTTTTCACAGTACCCCAATAGGCAATACTAAATGAAAAATGATTCTATTAATTTGTTATTTTGACTACGTCTTAGCTAGCAGTGCCCAAGGTCTTTATAAAGATTTTGATTCTCACGCAAACCATTTCTGAGCGAACCAATTCTAAGCAAAACAAAATATTTTATAATTAAATAATAATATACAAACAGAAACATTATCCACCTATTTTAATTTAGCTTTTAACTGTGTGCTTAATATTAAAAGTAAATAAATATAATAATAAACCAATAGAAACATGGTCAACCTGTTATAATTTAGCCTCTATGTGCTTTTAACATATCCAAAGTTTGCACGCGGATAAAAATAAAATAAAACGATAAAAACATTGTCAATCTATAGAGTTAACGATTTGCAAGGAGTTGCAGATTTGCTGAATTGAAAAATGGTTTTGAGAGTAAACTCTTGATATAGAGGGGGGGGGGGGGGGGGTATTTGCTTATTTTTAAATTTCTTTTTTAAATAGTCTTAAGATTTTAACAACAGTGACTCTTGGGTAAGAGAGAGCGTATTGTTTCTTATTTTTCTTTAATTAATAAGAAATATTACTTTCTTATACAGATTTCACTTGATATTTTTTTTCCATTGCTTTTCAAATGATTTTGAAAAATATTTTTTATAAAATGCACATATTTATAATTTTTAGGAACAACTGTTCATATACATGAAGATGGAGACACCTGGGCAATAGTTCTTGCTACCTCTGTCATGAAGAGGATTCAAAAGTCTCAGTTTGCCAAAGAGATGATATTTGTTGACTCAACTACTGGTTGTGAAGGTTTGTCATCAACAATGACTATTTTACTTGCTGCAACCAAAGTAGGAGCTCTTCCTCTGTGTGTGTTGATACACCCTAGTCAAACAGTGGAAAACTATTTCAATGCATTTGACTTAGTGAAAAAGAATTTTCCTCGATGCTTTGGAGGAAATGATGTAAGAATTTCAGATACAAATTTATGAAGTCTTTTTCTTAATGATTTTAAATTAGTTTTTTAAAAAAATGTGTTTTATGTATTTATTTAGTACAACAAATAGCTTCACTGCAAGTTATGTAGTAATTTTACTTTTTTAAATATAATTGATCAATATATTAAGGAGTCAAAAAAATTGAATGACTTAAGTTCTACTTTAAGTTGTTCATCTTAAAATTTAAACTATTATATATGTATAATTTTTCATGTTTGTTTAATCTTTATAGATTTTTTTTTTAAATTGCATTTTCATCAGCACATTGACTTAAGTATAATTTTAATTTTAGCATCCTCAGATATTCATGACAGATGATTCTTCAGCAGAGAAAGGGGCTTTAAAAAGAGTGTGGGAAAATAGTAGGCAGTTGTTGTGTCAATTTCATGTTGCTCAAGCTGAGTGGCACTGGCTTTTTACTCATGGCATTCCAAAAGACGAAAGACCCCGTTTGATGAGACTTTTTCAAGCAGTAAGACTACTGTTTTCTCTAAATTAAAAATTTCGATATGTATAATTTTTAAATAATTTTAATTTTTCTAACGTTTTTGGCAGTTGTTTCAATACTATTTATTTACAGCAAACAATTATTATTATTATTATTATTATTATTATTATTATTATTATTATTATTATTATTATTATTATTATTTGAGAAAATATCTAGAGGTAGTATTACTGTGTTCTAAGTTGTTGATGATTGTATGAAAGTAAAAATTTTAAATTTTATTATTTCTTAGGTGATGTATGCTGCTTCAGAATAAGAACTTGTTAAAGCTACCACTGATATTTTAAAGGAGAAACACAATTATCCTGATTTTGTCAAAAGATTTTATGCTTTTTTTAACCGTAAAGTCGAATGGGTATTATTTTACAGAAATGACTTACTGACTCGACAAAATAATACGAATAATTTTGCAGAAATATCCATAAGAATTTTGAAAGATATAGTTCTCTGCCGCACAAAAGCCTTCAATGTGGTTGCTTTATGTGAATTCTGTATAACGGTTTGGGAGCTATATCTGGTCAAAAGGCTTTTAGATTATGCCTATGCAAGAAAGCATCAACCAGCAATTTTATACAGCTCATTAATTAGAAAAAAGCAGCAATTTCAGTGAAAGTGACATTGAAAAAACTGATGATGGCACTTTTACAATCAAGAGTGGAGAAAACACTTATGTAGTGAACATAGATATTGGTGCTTGCTCTTGTCCTGCTGGGATATCAGGGGCATTTTGTAAGCACCAATGTTTTTTGATGAATTTAAAAAAAATAAAACTGCCAAATGCACCCCCCAATAATGCAAGAGGATCGCCATGAATTGGCATTGTTAGCACTGGGACCTAAATGCCCTGAAATGGCTTTTTTTAATAATTTTCAAATTGCTGAAGACCACGAATATGAAAAAAAAGTACAAGAAGTGTCCCAGTTGGAGCCATTTGAACCAGAAGAACAAAGGAGAAATCAGCCAATGGACAACCAAGAGCATTCTATGGCTACCCCTCAACAAAATGAATTACTTAAAAAAGAATTTGAAAGACTTGGTAATGGTGCTGGTAGACTTTTAAAAATATTTCAAAAAATTGAGTCTGTGGATGATTTTAAAAGTTTATATGTTTTGAAAACAATTGGTCAAAAGACCGAAAGAATTAAAGTACAGCCCACAGCAATATCAAGACGCCAAGGACTCGTAAAATCGAGCAAAAAGCTTCCCTCTCGCCTGAAAGGAAGTGTTGGTTATGCGGTGTACATGCATTCAAGCTATTGACTTCTGTGTGATATAACAGATGTAATTTTTACAATTAATAGTATTTGAGTTTTTACCCTTTCAGATCTTTATCCAATGAGTATTGTCTGAAAGGAGCTAAAAATTGTTATGTGTCATTTGAATGTGCTATATCTATGAACAGATTTATGTATAATTTTATAAAAAATATTTTTAATGATAAATGTTAATGTTTCTATTTAATAAGTTTATTCCCTTTCAGATATTCATGGTTATAGGGTGTGCATGCATTCCATCAATTGTCTAACAGATGTAAGTTATACTTCTAATTTTTATTTATTTATATATATATATGTGTGTGTGTGTGTGTGTGTGTGTGTGTGTGTGTGTGTGTGTGTGTGTGTGTGTGTGTGTGTGTGTGTGTGTGTGTGTGTGTATGTATGTATGTATGTATGTATGTATGTATGTATGTATGTATGTATGTATGTATGTGTATGTATGTGTATGTATATATATATATATATATATATATATATTTATTCATAAGAATAACTTTTTTGTTTTAAATATTTTCCATCCATATTAATATGTCAGTATATGTATTTCTATTTACCGCTTTAAATGGTTTAATTAGCAGATTGTTCATTATAATGCGCGTCAAACAAGAAAAATATATTCACAAGTGTGACATGTTTTTATGAAAGCTCTTTCTCAAAATATAATTTTAAATTAGTATTTGTAGGTATTGTTTACTGTTTAATCACTAGGTTAAAATGTGTTTTATATGAATATTCAGTGAATGATTAATTTACTGACTAAAGTTGTCTAAAATATTAGTGTATTAAGCTAAATGAGTACTTGCTCAGTGCTGCTGTAAAATTAAAAAGCAGTGTCTGATCAGTGGAATTTTTGGCTAGTAGATTTTAACAAATAAACTTAAATACCTATTGGAGTATGTTACTTTTTCCTTAAACACTGTCATATTTTCCCTTTGAAATTATTCATATATCTTGCAAATAATTGCATACAGTGACCGTTGTATTTAATTTGAATATTTTCCTTTACATTATTTTGTCTATAAAAATATCCGTTACGATTTTTTTATAAATAAATATATATATATATATATATATATATATATATATTTTTGGGCATTAATTGTATACATTGACTGTTGTATTTAATTTGAATGTTTTCTGTAGCGAAACACAGGTACTCAGCTAGTGGGAAATACAGTAACCACCGCTTGTAGTGATCAGTGGTTATAAGAATCAACTGTTTATAAGAATCAATATCGCGAAAACAAAAACAAATGTATTATTTCCATGTTAAAGTTTTTGCTTTAAAGAATCAATCCACCGGTTTTAAGAATCAGCTTGCACTCTTCACTTTCCTTTCATTTTTCAAAAAAAGCCCCTTAAACCCTCAAAAGGCACAAAGTTCTTTCTTTATTTGTTTTTAAAGAAAGAGTGATAAGATGGGATGGAATACACTTGTAAAATGCATCGCTTTCTTTGTTAGACATAACATAATAGCTTCCCATTAAACGCTTTAGCACAACACTGTCCTATTATTTTCACCTGGGGGCTTCTTTACCCATACGGGTCCGATTTCACTTTTCTCCAGTGACAAAGAAAGACAGGGACTCTTTTTTCCCACCTCCCACATCCTGGTTGAGGATTCCTGGATCCTGAAACAAATAAATTTTGCGGAGAAGTGTCCACAATCACTTAAGCAAATGTGACATTAGTAGATTCAGCACGTTATCAAACCGTGAAACGTAAGCTAAATGGTTAATCTTCGTCTGAAGCTATTGGTATTGAAAGAGGTATAAACAGCCTCCTGAATACTTCATTACGTCAAACTACCATAGAAAACATTTTCTTGCTCCCCTCCGAAAGTTGAGATGTTAAAACTGTTAAGCAGGTATGTTGTAACAAATATTGGTTTTTTTTCTTCTCTTACTATAATCATGTGTATCTACTTTTAGGTCTAGAAATTAAGTTGTATTTTTAAAATTATAAAAAATAATTTTAATAAAAGATAATTAACATAAATTAAAGAGTGTTTTATAGTAAATTATCTAATATATGTGTATATAGTTGTGTGTGTGTGTGCGCTTGTCCAAAAACCTAAATTTCGGCTATAAGAATCAACCGCTTATAAGAATCAAAAACAATTGTAACAAACGTGATTCTTATAAGCGGAAATCACTGTATATCTTTATAATATTACTGTTTAGAGCAGGCCTGCACAACTGGAAATTTGATGAGGGCCATATAACTATATGGATAGCTGCTGTGGGCCGCAAGAAAATAGGATTAATGAGAAAACAAAAATTATTTGTTCCAACAAATGAATTATTGGTTATTTTTAGAATTTAATAAATATTAATATCCATTGCTTATATACTCTTTTTGTACTATTATAAATCTAAAAATAATATTCTGTATTTTGCATGTGATTCAGCAGCCTTTTTAAACTTTTTTACATATTATATTCATAAGTAATTGATTGTTGCTTAGTATATGTTAAATTTTAAATCATAGTTCATTTTAAAAATTTTATTGTTTAATCCTGTATACTGTATAAAGGACAGAAAAGAATTTGTGATTTTCAATTCATATTCTACTTATAAAAAGTTCTCATCAGTCAAATAAAGAAAGCATCAACTAAAGAAATTTCAGAATGGAACCTGAACAAGTAAAAGGTTCATTAAAATTAATGTATTAATATTCTATGTAACAAGCATTCAAGAAAGTAACAAATGATATGAGGGAATGCTTGAAAGTATGTAAAAAGCGTTTTTAAAAATGTTAATGCAAACATTCTTTAAGCTTCTCTAATAGGGTAAAATTATAACAGTACAGTATCAATATTGCTAAATAATGAAAATCTAATATACAAGGTATGTGGAGAAAATTAAATTTATAAAACATTAGATGTTAAAAGTATTATACAGGTGTATTATACAAGAAAATGTTAAATAAATATGAAAAAAAGATATGTATAGCTCATATAAAACATAAATAAACCCTATCTGGTTATTTTCTCCTTATAAGTAAATGTTTAGTGTCATAATTTGATTGTTTATAATCTAGAACAACTTCAATTGTTTACTTGACTTTAAAATATGATTTCAACTTTCAAAGTATAAACCTTCTCTACATGCAAACTTGACGTGAGAAATGTAAAGTTCACACGCATGCGCAGTCAGGCAATCTGAAATCCTCGCTTCCTTAAACAAATCATTCCTGTCTGTAGACGCCAAGCCGCCAACTGAGTGCCCAAACTGTGAGTCTTTCATAATATGCCAAACCAACAGTGGTACTTTATTATTTTCATTTACAGAGTGATGGTTTATATGTCACTCTGTAATTAAAATGCTAAACTACAATACAGGTGAGTATTTTACTTTGCTGTTCCTCAAATAGAAAAATATTAGTACAACAAATATAAAATTCCAAAGTGAACAAAAATTTTAAATTTGAATAACACTGATATTACATTTAGTTTACCTAAAATTTGCATTTTTAAAAAAATTACTTGTTTACTAAAAATACAGTATGTAAAACTCTATTCATGAGTGACTTTTAACAGAAAATAAATAATCCAAATAGAATAAAATTAGCTTTTGCTTCATTTGCACATGGATATGCAAAGGAATATAAACGTATGGGATTTTCTTTAAAAGATATTGTATCAACATTTAAATGATTGAGCTAAATGAATTCTTGTGCAGTGCTGTATTTATACTTAAACAGTGTCTGTACTGGTAATTTTTTTGGCTACTAGTATTTAAGATGGATATTCTGAATGTTAAGAGCTCTAAATCTTAACAAAGAATAATAAGGTGAGTACACATTAAATAATAAATAGTATTTCATTTAAAGATTATGTCTAATATGATCTGTATATTTAAAATTTTTAAAATACTTTACTGTTAGTTTAAATACTATGCTATTAGTTTAAAAACTAGTCTATTACTTTAAAATCTATGCTATTAGTTTAAATACTATGCTGTTAGTATAAACCACAGAGATTTGAATGTTTTTTTTTTTACATATAGGAAACACATCAACTTTAACTCATGAAAAATGTGTAAAGAAATTGCTAAATTTAATTTCCGCTATTTATTATTGGCAAGATATAATCAGACATTTCAAATTTGGTTCGCTGCTGTGAAACATGTCAGAAAAAAAAGAAGTCTATTCAGAAAAAATTTGGACTAATGGAACAAGTGCCTGTTGAACAAGAAACATTTGATCTAATTTCCATTGATACTGAACGGGGGCTTCAGCTATTATAATTCAACTAAAAAATATGTTCATCTTGTAATTGACCATAGGACCAAATATATTTGGACTTTCCCATCAAAAAGTTGCACCAGCAAGACTTATACTAACTGTTTGAAGCAAATTTTCAATATCAAATATCCAAAACAGCTTCTTAGAGACAGGAATGCTGCATTCACTTCCTCAAGATTCAAAAAGTTCTTAAAGCACAATAAAATCAGGCAACTTTTAATCTCTTCACATAGGCCAAAATGTAACTAAAAAAATGGAAGGTGCAACCAAACCATAGTAGCTAAATTAAGATGTAAGGTAAACTCTTCCTCAAAAAAAAAAATTACATGGACTACAATATTAGATCAAGCAACTTTTGAGTACAATAATCAACCCCACTCAGTTACAGAGTTTACACCCACTTATCTTTTATTTGGGACTTTGCCCCATGAATCACCTTTCCCCCATAAAGCTTCATTAAATTACCCACCTGTTGAGGAAGCAAAAAAAATTGCAGTACAAAGGACAATTCAGCACAACAAAAATTAATAAGTTAAGGTATGATAAGCGCTATGTAGAAACTAACTTCAAAATTGGAGACTTAGTAATGTTCGAAGAATTCAAATACCAAAAATTCAAGAAAACTAGATCTGCTATATTCAGGTCATAATCAAATTTAAGTAAACTCTCTAATGTTAATTTTGAAATTAACCGACCAAATCAGTACACTGGTAAGCTCATTCAACAAGACTCCAACATTTTCATCCAAAAAATTAGTTTCATTTAAATTAACAACTGTGTTCATGCACCATTTTTGTTGGGGAGGGAAAGGAGAACTAGTGTGCTAAATTGTAATCAATTGTTTGAAATTTCATTAATTGTTGCAAACTTAAGAGTTGTGTTGCTTTAAAATTTTTGTAAAAATTGATTTGATATTCATAACATTGCTTGTTAAACATGGACTGTAAAATTTTTTCTGCATATTCTTCAGAGATGGTGACAGTGTTTTTTGTTTTATTACTGATCTTTTTAAAGCTGTCAGTGTGATTTTTCAGAATGATAAAACTTTGGCTGTGATTTTGGGTTTTAAATTATTTTGTTTGTTTTTCTGAGTCATCCCGTTCAAATTTCTAAATTTCGCGTCGGATCCCAGCATAGCAGTCGAGAAGAGGGATGAACTCAATTTTATTTTGCACTGGACTAGGTCACCAGAGTTATTGACATTCATACTTACCCGAAGACAAACTGGGGACCTTTATGAATAAAGTCCTACATGGAGGTTCCCTGTACCATACATGATGTGTTTTGTCTTATGTATTCTCCCCTTTGGGAAAATGCATGGGATGAATTCACAATGTCCATTTTTGACCCATTTTTTTTTTTTTAAGAATTTTTTTCAGACTAACACTTTATTTTTAGAGGATTCAGTTTTGGTCAAGATTGTGGGAAACCACGTGAACCCGCAATCCTCTGAACCTGACTTAGCACATTTGTGCAAACAATCTACACAAACATAAACACACACCTTTGATGTAAACAATTGAAATGTGGATGTAATGGTACAACAAACTGTGTACCATAAATACAGTGGACGCTCGTTAATTCGAACTCGGTTAATTCGAACTTTCGGTTAATTCGAACTAATCCAAAGGCCCCCCAAAAAATTGTATTAGAGTTAATGTTAAAAATATCTCATTAATTCGAACTAAATTTTTATCACTTCGATTAATCCGAACTAAAAATTTGGCAAAAAAATTGTTTTTCCTCGTTTAATGAAGGAAATACACACTGTATTTATTATTTTGTGTGTCAAAATTTCTTTTCTGTGTAAAGAGGCCCATGCCTGCATTCCTAGACTATTGCATGTCCGCTAACCGTTAGTAGCTACTAGCTGAGTGGCAACCCAATGTGTTGTTTTTTCAATTTAAAATGAAATGGTTTTATTTCTTAAAGATTAAAAACTGTTTAATAACTTTTAAAAAAATTAGAATTTTTAAAAGACGAAATAATTATTTAAAATTCTCTTTTTAAAATTTTGGTTTTTGGCTTTTGGTTTTTGGTTTTTGGCTTTTGAAATTTATTTCAAATTTCAGTTTTGAAACTTTGAATGAGCTTCTTTTTTATTTAAAAAGCAATTAGAATAAAATTCTAAAGGTTTTAACTTCTCCTTTCCTAAAACTAAAATTATTTCTGGTAATTTAAAATTATTTCTGGTAATTTAAAATTATTTCTGGTAATTTAAAATTATTTCTGGATTTCTCAACTAATTATTTTTCATTTTGGCAACATGGCAGAATGTAAATATAAAATCTCATGGGTGAAAAGTGCTTAAAAAATAGAAAGACAGTTCTCAGGAATTCAAAATTGATGGCGGAAGAATCCTCATCAGTTGCTCATTAATTAGAAACAAATTTCACGAACTTGCTGGAATTTTTAGTGAGTAAAATAATAAATCGAAAAATTACGAACTCCCCATTCAGTTACATTAAGATACTAAAAGATACTGCCGATCAGCGCAGGAAATTTCAAAAGTGAGTTTTGTAAGTACGCTTTTTTAGAATAACATTTTTTTTAATTAAATGTATTTGGTATATTTTTGAAGCTGAACATCTAGCAAATGCCGATAAATCGTAAAATTGCCATTAATAGGTGCAGAAAACCTAAATATTTGTCCATCAAAATTGTCGATTTCGGGAAATTCGGAAAACTGCTTTAGGGAAAAAGCTTCGTTTGTAATGAAAAACATTTTTAACTTTATAAGGAAGATAGGGAATTGTTCTGGGTAGGCTTTATAGAATCCACATTAGGGAGATCAGGACTGTTGATCTCTGGCATGGTGGTATCAGGATCATTGTCTAGGGAAACCTTGTCATCCTCTAGAGGATCTGAAGGATCAGTATGGGGAAGATGGATGGGTTGCGTGTTGAGCTTGGCTGCAGAGTCACCTTTGGGTGCCAAATGTCGAACAGAGACACTTGACTCACGTCCATCAGGAAGCTTAACAAATGCATAGTCTGGATTAGCCTCAATTAGTTCAACTTCTAGCACGGTAGGATCATATTTAGTATGCCGCACATGATTTTTCATTAAAACAGGACCTGGCTGGGTTAACCATGTAGGCAAGGATCGACCATTGAAGGATCTCCTAGGGTGAGTGAACATACGCTCATGAGGAGTAGCGTTGGTGGCAGTGCACAGTAATGATCTAATTGAGTGGAGAGCTGGCTGAAGCACCTCTTCCCAATCTTCTGTCCTTGCACTTTTTGTTTTCAAGGCTAAAAGTACTGTCTTCCATATAATCCCATTATATCTTTCGACTTGCCCATTGCCTTGTGGATTATAAGCAGTGGTTCTACTAGTAGCAACCCCTAAGGAAGTGAGGAAAGACTTCAGTTCATGTGACATAAATGAAGCACCTCTATCGGAATGTATATAGGCTGGTGTCCCAAAGAGGGAGAATACATTAGTTAATACTTTTACTATGGTTGCAGCAGAAATATCTGTACAAGGAAATGCAAAAGGATATCTTGAGAATTCGTCTACTATAGTCAGAAGGAAACGATTCTTAGATGAGGTAGGTAGGGGCCCCTTGAAGTCTAAGTTAAGCCTCTCAAATGGTGAAGTTGCCTTTATTAACTGCCCCTCATTCCTATGGAAACGAGGCTTCAGCTCATTACAGACAGGGCATGAATTAGTCATTCTTTTAATGTCATCTAATGTGAATGGCAAGTTTTTAGCTCTAATCCAGTGGTGCATACGTGTTATACCAGGGTGACATAAGCTATTGTGCAACTGTTTGAGGTTTGTTTCTGTTCCTGGATAGATATTTGCTGCAATTCTTGACATTGTGTCTGCAGTAGTGTTCCGATTACCTGGACGATAAATTATATCAAATTTGAAGTTAGCTAATTCCAGTCGCCATCTCATAATCTTTTCGTTTTTTATTTTGCTTGAGTGATACTGATCAAACATGAAAGCCACAGATCTCTTGTCGGTGAGGACTTCAAAATGTCTTCCTATCAGGTAGTGCCTCCAATTTCTTATGGATTCCACGATGGCATAAGCCTCTTTCTCGACAGAAGAGTGCCTTTGCTCAGCTGCATTAAGTGTTCTTGAAAAGAAGGCTATGGGACGTTCTCCTTGACTGAGAGTTGCCCCAATGGCAAATTCCGAAGCATCAGTTTCAACTCTAAATGGGATGTTGTTTTCAATTGCAGACAAAGAAGCTTCTGCAACATCTTCCTTGATTGACTTGAATGTTCTCACAGCTTCTTCAGAGAGTGGGAATGCTTTTGTCAGAAGAGGGCGAATTTTTTCTGAGAATCTTGGAATCCAGCGACAGTAATGTGCAAACATACCAAGAGTTCTTTGTAAGGTTGCCATGTCATTTGGGATAGGTAAATTCATAAGTGGTGCTAGCCTGTCAGGATCAGGTTTAATAATTCTATTTTCAATAAGATATCCTAGTATTCTGACACATTTTGTTGAGTATTGACATTTATCTGGGTTTAGTGTGAGGTTATATCTTTTAACAGCATTCAAGAATTTCTGCAAATTTTGATCATGCTCGTGTTGGTCCCTACCACAAACTGTTACATCATCTAAGTATGGAAAAACGCCTTTGAGTTTTTCTTCCTTGATAATATTATCAATATTTCTTTGGAAAGCTGGGACACCGTTAGTAACGCCAAAAGGGATTCGTCGGAATTGGTAGAGTTTTCCTGCAGCTTCAAAGGCTGTAAATTGCCTGTCCGACTCTAAGATAGGTACTTGGTGGTAGGCGCTCTTGAGGTCAATGGAGCTAAACACTTTGAATTGGGATATGTTATGTATCATCTCTTCAATTTTTGGGAGTGGGTAGGCATCCAGCATTGTAAATTTATTAATAGTTTGGGAGTAATCAACTACCATTCTAGGCTTGTGATTTTCTCCTTTGACTATAAAAACCTGTGCCCGCCATGGTGAGTTACTAGGTTCAATCACCCCTTCCTTGAGCAATTTCTCCACTTCAGCAGCAATGAATATCTTATCTGCTTCCGTCTGCCGTCTGGATTTTGTGACGACTGGTTTGCAATCTGGTGTGAGATTGGCGAATAAAGATGCGGCTGGAACTCTGGCAGTGGCCAACGAGCAGATTTTAAGAGGCAGTTTGTCACCATGGAATTCGATTTCTACTGAAGAATGGCTCTTCAGAAGGTCATGTCCTATCAGGAAATCCGCACACAGATTCTTCATGATTAATACCTCAATATTGTGGTATATATGAGTCTGCATCTTTAGAGTTAGTGAGCCACATCCCGTAACATCTGAACTCAAGGATGAGTTGGCCATAGTTATTTTCCCAAAGTATGGTTTTACATTTATTCTACATTTTTTTACGAAATTTTCGTTCAAAAAGCTGAGAGAACTACCTGTATCAATTAATGCATTTAGTTCCACATCATTCACTAACACTTTGGTTATGGATTTCTGGAGGCATTGAGGAGCTGTTGAGGCAGAAGCCAAAAACAGTGTAGAAGCTGTAGCATTAGTGGAAGAGCGAGTAGGTCGAGATTTACAAACTCGTTGGTAATGCCCTTTCTTTCCACATCCTCTACAAATAACATCTTTGGCAGGGCAAGAGTTCCTTGGGTGACGTTCGTTACCGCAGAAAAAGCACTTTTCTGAGCGTGCTAAGGCAGCTGAAGTCGATGGGGTCTCCTCCAAGTCATCATCTTTATGTTCAACAGCGGACACTGGAATAGAATTCGTCGTATTTGAATATGATGCGGAGTGTAACTCGGCTAGCTCCAGTGACCTAGCCTGGTCAAAAGCCTTCTCTAAAGTAATGGTGGTATTCTCCAAAAGTCTTTCCCGGATACGCGAGCTCTTAAGACCTCGTATAAAGGCATCCCTTATGTATTCGTCTTTGTATATGTCTGCTGTTACAGCTTTGAATTCACAGTCTTTACTCATTTGTTTCAATATCTGGAGGTATTCGTTGATAGATTCTCCCGTTTGTTGAGCTCTAGACGCTAAGCAGTGTCTTGCAAAAATTTCGTTTCGTTTTGTAACGTATAGTGAATCGAGTACTTCGATAGCGTTGGAGTAGTTTTCAGAGTCACTTATGTATCGAAAAACATTAGCAGAGATATAATTACACAATAATTGTAGCTTACCATCTTCTGTAATTCCGGTAACTTGGCCAAGAAAATTATTGAAAGTCCTTTTCCAATGTTTCCACTTCGATTCGGCACCCGTGCACGTGGGATCAGTATCAAATCTTTCGGGTTTCAAAAGTTGTTCCATTTTTGCAGAATCGAGCGATGTGGGGATGCGAGAAATTCAGTTGATTAAATTGTAGTGAAATGTTAAATGAAATGGCAGCATATTAACCTAGATTTAGGCTTTAATCAACTGGAAAACCACGAGGTGATAAAGCTACATTGTTACATCAATGTAAGCAACACAGAAGTGTTGCCAAAAGTAAAAACAAAATCAAGTGTTGCCACAGGAGATAAAATACATTATACTACATTGAGTTCGGCGGTTTTAATTGAATAATTAAAAAATTTTAAAGTTTTGAAAGTTGAGAATGGCATCAGTGCACGCGTCTCGTCCGTCCGCGTATATCTGTACCAGTCGCGATATCCTGCTATGCTCGGTTCGCGAGATTACCCCGTCCCCGTGTCTGCTAACTAACAAACTAACATTTGTTTACCTTCAGCTGTTAATAGTAAGATTGTCCTTCTTATTAGTACTAAACGGAAAAAGGAATTTCCCTTTATTTGGATCGATTTTCTTAGAATTTGAGAAAAACTAGTCTTTACTACAGATTCTAGGGAGCTGCGTCAGTTATAACTGCAGTGCAGACAGGTTAATGTGGTCTAGTTTTTCTTCCTCATTGTATGGTGTGAACGTGTAAAAATTCAGGATGTCTACAAGTGGAAAGTACAAAACCCTAACTTTGGAGATAAAAGTAGAAATTTTAAAGAAAGTAGAGAATGGCGAATGTAAAACAAAGTTAGCAGCTGACTATAGAATTAAAAAAAATGCCTTGTCAACTAATTCGCAAAACAAGGAGTCAATTATAGATTCATGGGAAAAATCAAAATTTGCTAGAGGAAGGAAACGCATGGGAAATGCGTTCCAAGAAGTTCTAGAAAAAGCTCTACTGCTATGGTTGCAGGATTGTTAGATCTCGAAATTTTCCGATAAATGGACTCCTAGTGCTCACGAAGGCTGATGAATTGCCAAGTCGAATGGATATTGAAGATTTTAAATGCAGTGATGGATGGCTTTCTCGATTTAAGTCAAAGCACAATATTTCTTATCAAACTGTATGTGGCCAAAGCTCTCATGTAAACGAAGACGTATGCACTAATTTCGGTAGGAAACTGCCAGGGCTTTTCTCTACTTACCTGCGGCAAGATATTTTTCATGCGGCCATAACGGACAAAGCCAGAATACACTCTATTAAAACTCAGGAAGCATTTATTCAGATGGAACCTTCCTCTGAAAATGAATTGAAATGTTTACTTCCGCACCTCTTAAATGTGGATACAGCCCCTTCACCACAACCAGTGAAATTCAATACGCGGGGGAAAAGAGGTTTGTTTCGAGGGGTGATTTGAGAGTTGGTCTGGGGGTGACGGGGGGGGGAGGAGGGCGAAGTGTTTAATTTTTTTTTCTTACGTTTAGTGGAGTCGTGAGTCTAAAAAGGTTGAGAGCCGCTGCTTTAGACAATTTTAGACAATGGCGTTCAAATTTGGGAAAAAAAGGAAGAAAAAGTAAGTTTGTCACATGACCAGTTTTTTGGAAGCCTTCTGTTGATCTAAATATATTAATTGTTTGAGGATCATAAAATTGGAAGAAGTTTAAGAGTTCTACAGGTTTTTCCCCTAAGTTCGCGAAACAGAGTTAACATACGATATGTATTTGAATTACTTATTCCGTGAAATCATATAAGATAAATCTTTTACAGTTTTGGGGCTTTTTAAGCAGCATATGTATGTAAGTGCATATAAGAGATTACTAAGTTTTTCTAGTTGCATTGTATTGGTGCTTTAATTTAATGAAGAAGTTAATATATTGTATTGCTTTTTGTTATTTGATAATGATCTAGGCTTCTACGCTTCAAATAGCCAATTCTCGGTAAAATGATACTTTCACAATGATTCATGATTATTTTTTGTGTGTGTCAATTTTGGAAATTTTACGCCCACATCACTGTTAGGGGACCCTCCATCGCCCCATCCCGAGTTGTGCCTAAAGTCAAGAATTTTCTAAATCGTGCCCTGTTATAGACTGGTTAGTTTTCTTGTGTCAGAAGTCCTGATTTAAGCATTATGTTGAGGAAAGACTGACGGATAATGACGATGAGCCTGGAAATTACAGATAAGCCGATTATTTGTGTCAGATTCTAGCTTTAGCGTAAAAATTTGAATAATGTTGTGTGTTTTGGAAAATTGATCGATGCAGTGGAGAAGATGTGCGACATGGAGAACATTTATAACAAATTTGAAGTCTTGCAGTCGGTTAATTTGAACAAAGCTCCAGATGAGAAATTGCCAGAACTTATTTCTCGTCTAACTGAAAGTTACGACGAATTTTCTAAGGACGAGGTTTTGCCAGAAATAAAAAGACTATGACGTAACTGGTCGGATAGCCCTTACGTCTAAGGACCTCCATCAGTCGTTTCTGCATAGATTGAACCAGTTTGAATGTTTCATTAGGAGATATATTATTCCATTCCATAATGATAACCTTCAAATATTAATACAGAGGAAGTCAAAAAGTGGTCAGCTCTTCAAGTTTTGCAGTTCATTCTTGATATGGAATTTCAAGAGTCAGTACCAAACTTGTGTTTAGCACTAAAGTTGTTTTTGACGATTTGTATTTCAGTCGCAACTTGTGAAAGAAGTTTTTCAAAATTGAAAGTCAACAAAAACTATTTGCGCTCAACAATGAGCCAAATTAGACTAAATGGCCTAGCAATGTTATCCATCGAGAACAAGTTGGCTATGAAAATAAACTTTCATGAGACAATTAGACAATTTTCTGATGCAAAAGTTTGAAAAAGACAATTTTAAAAGGAGGCTTTTACCTATTTGAAATTAATACAGAATTAACCCCCCCCCCTCCCTCCCAGAACAAAATCCTGAGCACGCCACTGTCTGCACAGGTCAATAGCCTGAGGAGACGGTCTGATTAAGGCAAAGAAAGGATAGATGTCATTAGAAGAAATTAAAAATTAACATTTTTCTTGGGGGGGGGGCAAAAATAAATCCGCCCCGGGCCCCCAAATGGTCTAGGTACGCCACTGGGGGGGGGGACGAGATGAACGGATAAAATATTTATAATGCAAAATCAATATTCACAATGCAAATTTCTATTTCTTTGGGGGGGGGGGGTTTGGCCCACCCCCTGGGTGTACCACTGATTTGCAGTAAAAACTTCCAATTTATTTCTTTTAAAATAGTAATAAAATTGAATAGCTTCCCTAGGTTTACACTTTTCTCACTCCTTAACAACTCTTCATCAATAATCGGAGAAAGAGCTTTGTGTTTGCTCCACCACCTTCTGGATCCTATTTTTTACAACCTGTTCAGTTTTTCATGAGCAATGTATTTAAATTTTAATTTCTCTCTCCCTTACGGTCATTCTTTTGTAAGACTAATGGTTAGCCCGTCAAAAATGAAGGGTTAATTTTAATTGTTATCAATTTACATCTGCAAAGTCGATATTATTTGTATACTTAAGAGCTTCTCTAATTTCTTTTATTTAAATTATGTGTATATAATCCACAGCATAAATAAATAAATAAATAAATAAATAAATAAATATCCATCCTTCATTCCATCCATCCATCCATTCATCCATACATCCATACATACATATACATACAGCAAGTCCTCGACATACGCGATTAATTCGTTCTAGAACATTTCGCGTAATTATTTAATAGTTGTGACTGCGTATTTTCTGCAAGGAGGAGGCTATTATATAATCACCTAGGTTAATACGCTTGAGTTATATTGAGACATTTGAATAGACAAAGTTAGTTCTTTAATACTGAACCATTACGGACTTAGTTATTGATTAATAACTGATTATTAATATTAACGAGTTTTTGCAGATTTCTCTTTTGAGTTATAATTACTTATTTTTTAGACTTTTGAGCTAACATACACGTGTTGAAAATGTGGCTTAAAGACAAGTTATAAATTGATAATTGTAATTTGGAGTATTTGATTAACTTGCGATTATGGATTATGGACGTTCGAAATAGTGATTAGTAAAAAAATATACTCACTAATTGGTAGTTACACATAGGAACACTAAATGAAATTAGTTCGTGACAATAAAAAATGATTATTAAAAGAATACACTAATAATATTATAAGAATACAAGAATACTATAATAGTTGATAATATACTATAACAGTATATTAAAAAGATACAGTATGTATACACAATATAATAGTTTCACATAAATGACACTAGATAACATTAATTGAAATTAATGAGTGGGCATACTTCTTCTCTTAGGGAACGACACCAATTACTGTGAATCTTATTTTAGACCTTTGCTCTCTAATTTAAATTATTTATTTGTTTAGTCTAGTCTAGTTTTATTTTAATTTGGGTTGTTTTCTATTATTTATAAATATTATAATAGGACTTATACTCGTAATGGATAATGATAGGAATCTGAATGCAATATATACAAACCATGAAAATACTATACATAAATAACACTAAAAGAAATTAATCCGTGGATCTAAATGTTGTAATGATTAGTTTTCGACGCAGATAGCAATATTTTTTGGCCTTTAGCTTATTAATTTAAATTATTTTCTCATGAGATTAATTTTGATTTGATTTTTTGGCTGCTCTTAATTAAAATATGATTCTGCTAGGCTACTTCTATAAAATATTTTTCATTTAGCAGACCTGCCAACCAAAGTAAGAGCAAAATCCTGCAATATTCTACCGTGCATAAAATAATCGACGTAACGACATAACACAAAACAATATAGTAAAAAATTATAATAAAAGAATTATAATGTATACTTATAGTTTATAGGATCTCTTTAATAATATTACATAGTAGGAATTGAAAAAAAGAATAAACAAGTAATATATAAAAAAAATTTTTAAAGTCAATTCCTACCTTTAAAAAAATGTATTTGAACTTGAGTGGATGAATAAAAAGTACTTTTATTAACGATTGAAAATTTGAACAAGATATATATAGAGAGAGTGTGAACTAATAGTAGGAATTGAAAAATATGAATAAAAGATTCTACCTTGGCCGTGATGATTTGTCTTTCTGTTGAGATCAGACTCCGAGCTATTAATCCTGTGGTAAGCTCATTAAGGAGTCCGTTGTAGGGTTAAGTGGGGTCAGAAGCTGGATGTATCCAATTCAAAGGTTAATAATTTTTTTAGGCAACAATAATATATACGCACTGCACACAGATAATAAAATAAACACTTTGAAACAACTGTCAACTACACCATTCGCAGATACACTAAGACCAGGGGTCGGCAACCTTTATCACTAGGAGGGCATATTTCAGAAATGTTAATATTTAAACATGGAAATATTAATGCGACATAAAATTTCATACATAAATGCAGATTTTAAAATAGACAAAGCAATCTTAAAAGTTATAATTAATGCGAATTAGACATTGCAAATCTGCGGCCAACTCGTTGTAATACGGCACATAAGTTGAATTCCCTGTTTTCAGACATTGGTCCAAAAAAGTGTCAGTGAAGCTTGATAGGTACTGCAGACCTCCCTTCAGAAGAGACCTGGGACCGGTTTTAAGGTTGCTGCCTCGGTGAGGTCGATTCTCAAAATGAGGGGTCGGGGATAATCAACACCCCAGTAGCATTTCCCATGGAAAGTATTTATCTCTCATTAGGCATTGAGAAAATTATGAAGGTTTTAACTATTTAGGCTTTAAGAAAACCATCGCATGTTTTGATTTCCATTTTCATGTAATCAATTTATTTTGGCGATTTTTTAACGTGCATCGTATTACTTACTATTTCCCGAAGTAATGTAAGGGAGTTTCAGAAAACTTCAATAAAATTTAGAGTCATGTTTATTTTTATAAACACTGGATCATGCAAAAATTTATTATTATAGATACAGATTTCAGGGTATTTGGGTTTTGCAACTGTTATTTTTTCTTTCGCCAAAGGAGACCCGATCTTTTTCGGTAATTTTGTTTTCATGTAAGGGGTCTCAGTAGTGTCACTTTTTTACTGAAGATGCAATTTTGCATCATGTCACATTTAGTTTTATTTCTCATTCCCTGTAAAACATAAATACATGAAATTTTTGCCACTGAAAGCTTGATATATGTTCTATATAAAATAATTATTTCAATGTACTACAACTGGTATTTTAATTAATTTTTAATTTTGATTAGAATTTTACAATTGTATATTTAACGTATACTCCATTTTTAAGCAATTAAAAACTTAAAATTTTTTAAATTAAAATTAAAATTACAAAACTTTGAAAAAATGCATTTTTTCATTGAAAACATTGTTCATTTTAAATAATTAATACAATTAAAAAATACTAAATTTGAAGTATACATTATTCCTTGCATAAAAATGAACGTATTTACCAAGTTTTATAGAAATTGCTTTATCAGTTTCTGAGAAATGCTGGCTCTCGGTGCTGAGGGTGCTCGGATCGAATCCCGGCGTTGCGCCACTGAAAATGCCTCCGTTTATGTCATCCCTTCATAGGGGGTAATTCTGGTACGCCTATATGGCACCCTCTTCTTGCGATTTGAGCCCAGCTTTAATAAAGCTAATTTTTAATCTGGAATCAGAAACGTTATCCATTGCATGTTTTTCATGAGTACACAATCCCACTTTGCAGTTCCATTGTAAAAATATCTGCTGTGATCTAGGCTTTTTTGTAACCTGTATAAGTCACAGGCAGTTTCTTTACTTTAGTCAAGCAACGTGATATTTTGGACTTCCCTATGACAAGTAGTTTTTTTTATCTTCTCATACCCTGTCATGTTTGCTGCTACTAAAACAGTTAATTTGTACTTCGCCTTTGTAACACCAGAACACTTTTCGTTTTTCAAATTAAATTTCGTGTTTGGATTCATTTTGTAAAATAGAGCAGTTCTCATAAGCATTGTAAATGACTTGTTCTCTGTAATTGGACGTAAAAGTTGGCCGAACACTGGTAATCGAATCGCTCACTGTCTGTGGATCTACAGAGGATGCTTCACCGGAAAATATAATGTAGAAAATGGCGTCTATTTTTAAATCTGTCTATTCAACCAATGTTGCACTAGAAGTCTTCATATCCTACGTGTTTAGCAAATATTTTCTGCATGTAACATTAATATAGGCAAATTGATGGGACATCCATTTTGCCGATTCTCTTTAAACAAACGAAAAAGAGCTTCAAAATGTCATTTTCAATCACACTTTTTGAACTTCTTGCAATTGGCACTGTTATTGGAAAAAATAGGCAAAACAATCTCTCTGTTTTTACATAATATTGATATTGTTGAAGTCCTTTACGCAGCGATTCGATTATTTTCCCATTTTGCAAACTATGAACAATCTGAACTTTTTCAGATATTGACTGATCTTTCCTTTTTACGCCAGCCATAATGATAAAAATCTGAGGAAATCCAAGTAACTGTATCTAGGAAGTGACCATACGACCTCTACGAAGTGTATACTGCACTTATTACTGGAATTTCAAAAAGAAAAGGAAATATTTCAAAAAAAGGAACAGTTTTCCGCTGATTTCAAACCCGTATGTAAGTAATCTTTTTCGTAGTGACCAGATGTCCTCTGACTTCGCAAATGCTTGAGAAAATGGAATTTTTCCTGTGTCCACATACCAGACGTACAATAAAAGGAGTGAACACAAAGAATGCAGGGTAATTTTTTCACCGAGTGATCCTCCTCCTGCCAGGGGTGAAAAAAGACTTTCATTAATCTGAAAGTGGCGAAATGTGGTCTCGATAGATTTTTCAGGTCTCATAATATCCGTGAAGGTTATAGTATAAAGGGTGAAATTTTCCGTTATTACACAGTAGAAATTAATATTATAAAAGAGTCATTCCATGTCAAATCAACACAGTGATCCGGAATGACCCCCTCAGAATTTGATGATTTTTGGCACACTTACAGGTTTCATAGACATATGAAAAAATGTCAATTCTTAGTGATCTTACTTTATCGGTTCAAAAGTTATTAAATATTAAAATTTCAATTTTTTGCACTAAAACACCACATATGTCAGTCTTAAAATGGCTGTAAAACAGTAACCATTTGAGATACAGGCCTGAACTTAGGCTCATTTTAAAACCCTTTTCCAGGGCTTTCACATAATATGCAACATGATAGCATTTATAAAAAAATAATGTTTTTAAATCAATTTGAAATTTTAAAATTTAAATTTCTCAAAAAGCGACAATTTTAAAATTTTGAAAAAATTCTCAAAATAAGTTTATATCATCATCTAACAGCACCCAAAATCTTATTTTGGGATCTCTATGGGATCCTGAGATATAGAAGGTATAAAGTATGTATGGTTAGAGGAAAAATGCCAAATCTACCATATTATAGAGTTATATACAAAGAAATATAATTATAATATATAATTATACAATCATATGTAATTGTATAGTAATATGTCATTAAAAATATATTTAATATAATAATTACATTTATAATCATGTATAATTTTATTATTTAATTCTTAATTTCATCTCCTTTACACTACTAAAAAGTGAAAAAATATCAAACAGATTTTAAAAAATCTTTCCCTAAATTATAAGATACAATATATAACAATCTGAGAATGGAGGAAGCTGATTAGTGATTGACCTCTGATGTATTTCAGTGAAAGACATCACAGGTGCTAAAGTAAGTTTCCAAGAGACTGATGCTGAGTAATTTAAAGGAAGTATACAAATGCTTCCAAGTAAAGTTTCCAGGTATAAAAGTTGGGTTCTCTAAATTTGCAGAATTACGGCCTAAACACTGTATTCTGCCTGGTCAGAGTAGCACCCACTCAGTTTCTGTATGTACTACTCACCAAAATGTGAAACTTATGGTTGAAAACAGCAAAATAAAATTAATCACAGACAACCAGATCGACTGTTTGAATTGCGTTGCATGTGCATTTATCTGTTTTATTAAGAAACCTCTTTTGATAGGAACCAAACGCCCCGTAACCATGCTGATGTATCTTGCTATACAGACAAACGTTTTTAAGTTAGTTTTCATGAACTTAATTCCAGTTTGAGTTAAGTCGATCCTTCCGCCTCCCACACCTTTCGGTTATAAGGCAAACATGCTCTGATAACTGCCCTTACGGCGGCAATCCTGCTGGACCACAACAGAACCCGCAAGGTCAGCCCGACAAGCTTAATGCAACAATAAAACAGATCAAAACAGGCCATTTAGTGGCAAACGACTAGATTAATTTAAGTTAGCTAGTTAACAGCCGAAAAAGTCCATTCCTGGTTCCATTTGAACCTAGTCCTAGAATTTTTTATTATTTAATTATTCTTACACACACACACACACACACACACACACACATATATATATATATATATATATATATATATATATATATATATATATATATATATATACACACATATATATACATACACATATATATATACAAATATATATACACATACATATACATACATACATATATTTTTTACCAAATGCCAGATTTACTCAAGTTTAATTATGATATACCTTAAACAACTACTGAGTGTTAGCAGTATGATAAACAATGCAAATACAGTGATTTCCGCTTATAAGAATCACGTTTGTTATTACTGTTTTTGATTCTTATAACCGAAACTTCCCTTTGGACAGGCACACATACACAAATATATACTTGTACATATATATAAACACACAGGCACATATATACATAATTTACCATTAAATACTCTTTAATTTACGTTATTTATCATTTATTAAAATTATTTTTTATAATTTTAAAAATACTCAATTTCTAAACAAATACTATAACTCAATTTCTAGACCTATAAGTAACAACACATGTTTATAAAATCAACAAGAGGCAGCTTCTCTTTGACTACACTTTGGAAGAGCATCATATCTAATTAACAAGGTCTGTTTTTCGGAACAACTAAGAGTTTTCCTTGTTTTTATCATATTTGAATTCGACTATCAAAAAGTTCTAACACTAACTGGCAATTTTGTTAGAAAACTAAAGTGAATACTAGCGACGTATGCTTATTACAGTCTCAGACGAAGATTCACTTTATAGCTTACGTTTCACGGTTTGATTCTGAATCAAACCGTGAAACGTTTAATTCAGCATCTGGTTCATCTGATTCAGCAAAATGGATCCGTTTACGATTCACGGTTTGAAGTGCTGAATCCACTGTCCCGTTTGCGTAAGTGATGGTGGACACTTCGCGGAAGATTTATGTGTTTCAGGGTCCAGAAATCCGCAACCAGGCAGTAAGTGGTGGGAAAAAAGGAGTGCCTGTCTGGAGAAAAGTGAAATCGGACCCGGGCGGGTTAGATGCCCCTGGGTAAAGCTAATAAGACAGTGTTTAGCAAAAACGTATAAGGAGAAACTCTTATGTTATGTCTAAAGGAATGTATTTTACGACTGTTTTCCACCCCAAAGTTTTATCAATCTTTCTTTTCAAAAACTTAAGAAAGAATTTCGTACCTTTTGAGAGTTCAAGTGGCATTTTTTGGAAAAATGAAAGTAAGGCGAAAATTGCAAACTGATTCTTATAACCGGTGGATTGATTCTTTAAAGCGGAAATTTTAACATAGAAATAATACATTTGTTTTTGTTTTTGCGATATTGATTCTTATAAACGGTTGATTCTTATAACCACTGATCACTATAAGCGGTGGTTACTGTAATATACACTACAATAATATTCAACAAATAATAACCAACTGCTAGCCATAGTAAGCATACAATATTCAATATAATTATACTCAAATATTACAAGGATTAACACTATTCAAATCACTACAAACTTTTCAAATAGCATACTTAAGAACAATTAGCTCTTAAATATATTCAACTTGCAAAGAGCTATCAATTAATTTTATTCCTACTAAAAACAAACTGTAATTTCTTTTAGTTATTTATTTCAAATTTCTTAATTAAATAAAAACCCAAATATTTTTCTGATAATATTAGCATTTTAATTTTAATTTAAGCAATACCCAGTACCCTTTACCAGATACTTGAAGTAAGATCCGACGAGGCCCGAACCCAGGAACTCCTCCACCCCAACCGAAGACGAAGGCCCCAAGCTGACTTTTTGACACTCATAATTATCCATTATGTTTTGCAAGCAAGACAATTTCCAATTTACCATATTCAAATGCAAATGCTATTAATTAACAAATTTCCTGCTTATTAATATTAGGCCCTGGCACAACTAATTATTCCATCATAATAAAACAATTATGAACTTAACTTTTAGCCCCATTATTATGGAGTTATAGCACTTATCAATATCAATAAAATTAGCGCAGATCATAATACAGCACCAAACCAATGAACAAGGTCAATGAAGACACCAGAGCAAGCAGTTAAAATGCATCCAGATAGCCAGCCGAAATAGCACCACTACAGCCAAGCCACCGCTTGTATTAGCAGCCAAGGAGGCCCCAGGCAACACCGGTAAGTAGTATTAAATTTGAATTATAGTGTTAAGCTTAAATACTATAGAAAAGCCAAAGTAAAAATAAGCCATACCCTTCCAATAACCAGCATTCAAAACAGGGATAAAGAAAAGCCACAGCACAAGGGTGAACAAAGGTATAAGTTACAAAACCATTTAGAATGCCCCCAATAACTACTTAATTCAGACAAATTGGTTAAAACATAAAACCCAAGGTTAACATTTAATTTATTCCCATTATACCAGCTAACAAGCGAAGATTACTGGCAAGTAAAGACATTTTAAGATTCATTAAAAGAACTTACTTTGAGTTATAAAGAACGCTAAAACAATACCCATGTAACAAAGTACTCACACTAGTTAAAGTAATTCTATTTACCAATTACCATTTACAAACAAATCAAATGCCAATTCAGCTAAGCTATCTAGGCGCATAACAAAGAAAGTTAAGTTTGAATTAAATAAACAAATAAAACACACCTGATAAATGAACGGCTGAGGGACCGAGGTTAGCTATTTTACAATTTGCAGACATTACGATATGTGCAAAATACTGCATGAGGTGTGCTAGCCAAGATGATCACAGCTATTAAAAAAAGGCTAAAAAGTACGAAATGAAGTCAAAGCGTTTAATTTCCTTCATCCTTTTATATGTTACATGGGAGAAATGATAGAAAAACAGCTGTGGAGGTCTAGGGCCATCTCATTGAATTGACGTCGAAACATCATGTGGAAATTAAAAGCTACAAGATACTTGACAAGTTTCACAATACATGATTGAGTGCAATGGGTCTTTTCCATGATCAATTGTGTCCATTGTACGCGGGATGTTTTTACTAGGAGTCCATTCAAGAAGTCCTTAAAGGCAAATGCAGCGTGAGGTCGTTTCCGAGAAAAAGTGACAATTGCTATTATTGCTGTGTCGTGTCTATATTGAAGGTCTCTCATTTTCTGGAGAAAATTTCATTTTGAGTTATATATATATATACTAGCTGAAAACCCGCGCTTCGCTACGGGGTACATTCAAATTAAATACAACGGTCAACGTATGCAATTAATGCCAAAAAAATAAATATATATATTTATAATAAATGCGACGATCAATGTATATAATTGATATATATATATTTATAAAAAAATCGTAAGGGATATTTATTTTTTTTGGATAATATCCAATCGTCTGCTGCATTAGAAAGAATAAAATATTTTTTTGTCTATTTAGTTGTTATGCACGTGACGATAAATTTATTTAAAGTATCAGAAAAAGAAATCACGTGCTCAGCATTTAATAAATTAAATTCTAAAAATTAATCTTTAAAAATTCACCAAAAATCAGGAAATGGAGGTAAAAATTCGAAAAAAATTTCAATTTGAAGGAATTTTTATGATCTTTCTCGTGATATAAATTTTATAACCCTCAATGTATTATTTTAAATGCAAACGTAAAAAAAGTTTAAAAAATAGCTTAAAAATTTAATTAAAAAAAATCTAAGAAGAATTTTTGAAAAATCTTTCTTAGTGCACCCCTACACCATTAGAAGAATCGCCATGCAAAATTTCAGCCCTTTAGGTCCAGCGGTTTGGTCTGTGCGTTGTATGTCAGTCAGTCAGTCAGTCAGTCAGTGAATGAATGAGTCAGTTACGGAACTGTTTTATATATATAGATATATATATATATATATATATATATATATAATAAATACGACGATCAATGTATGGAATTGATGTAAAAAAAACAAAAAAAAAATATATTTAAAAAAAAATTGTAAGGGATATTTTTATAGTCAAAATAATGTAGATGAAAATATTCAAATTAAATGTAATAGGACATACTAAAGAATATAGTACAGTTAATTTAGTACAGTTTAAGGAACGTATCTTATACTGTATTTTAATATTTTTTTGGATAATGTCCAATCGTCTGCCGCATTAGAAAGAAAAGTTTTTTTTTTTGTCTATTTAGTTGTTATGCACGTGACGATAAATTTATTTTAAGTACCAGAAAAAGAAATCACGTGATCAGCATTTAATAAATTAAATTCTAAAAATTATGTGGCCACTAAAAATCAGAAAATGGAGGTTTATGATCTTTCTCGTGATATAAATTTTATAACCCTCAAATTATTATTTTAAATGCAAACTTAAAAAAATTACTAAAAAAGCTTAAAAATTTAATTTTAAAAAAATCTAAGAAGAATGTTTCAAAAATCTTCCTAGTGCACCCCTACACCATAAGAAGAATCGCCATACAAAATTTCAGCCCTTTAGGTCCAGCGGTTTGGTCTGTGCGTTGTATGTCAATCAGTCAGTCAGTTACAGAACTGTTTTATATATATAGATTATGAATATTTTACTCATGTTTTTTTTTCAATGAAAATTTATAGAACTTATTAACTAGGATAGTACGAGTAATGTATTTCAACTGTATTCATATATCAACTTTAAGGCAGAGGTGGTCTTGTGGCTTTCGATACTCGGATGCTAGGGTGCTCGGATCGAATCCCGCCGAAGCGCCATTAAAATACCTCCGTTTGTGTCGTCCCTTCATAGGGATAATGATGGTCCTCCTATAAGGTGCTCTCGTAGTAATATGGCCAATAAAACTGCAATGAATAACAGGCGAACGTCTAACGACAAGTGACTCCGCATTAGGAGAATATCTCAACTCCAATGGATCACAGAATCATATTCAAACTTCAAATAACGATTTTCCTCTCGGGCGATGTATATATCCTACATTTACACTTAGGGAGGTCCAGATTAGAAAACTCTCTTTAACATAAAAGCACGTTTTTATATTCCTTACTGACAACAGACTTTGTATTAGAGGTTTTAGAATCAAATAACATCAACTACCGCAAGTGTCCACGATGATTACATAGCCACAATTTTTAACACATAATTCAAAAATATTCATTAGGGAACCCGGTATGCAAGGTTTTATTTCGCAATTCATTAACATTGAAACGTACGATCTGCGAGGTCTACTGATGCACCCCCTTAAAATGGTGTGCAAAGCAGGTCTTCAAGCTAAAATTTCATTGAATTTTAGCCTTATTAGCCACTGCGGGACCAACTTGGTCGCTTTTAGTTTTATATTTTCTTTTGCAAAACAACTCAAGTGAAGTAACATAAGGAGAGTAGAAGGAATGTTAATTACCTCATCAGAAATATACGTTGTTAGGGGTATTCTCTATAAATCTGATTCTAAAACATCGTGATTAAAAAATGGGAATTTCCCTTACTTCAGAACAGAGTTAAAGATAAGACTGAGAAACCCAACACCAATGATTTTATAAGTAACATCCCCCCTCTCTGTATGTAATATTTTTCAAAATTAAGATGTCTACACTTTATCTTTACATCAAATAAGAAATTATTATAAAAAAATTTTCACTAAAAAAGAAGTAAAAATTCTGCAAGTACTAAAATAAAGTGTGGATTACATCATTCTCTGTATGTACTATTGTTCACAATTGAGATATCTACACTTAATCATACCAAATAAAAAAATGTTGGGAAAATTTCTTCACTTATAAAATGGAGTAAAAATTCAGCAAGTACCTACTACTAAAAAAACTGTACACAATTAACTCTTACTTACTATTAAGATATTATAATGCAATTATTAATATTTTACTATGATATTACTCAAACTTCTTGATATACACAGTTGAGTATTTCAGAAATAGGAGATACTACAGAATCAAAACAGACAGAATCAAAAGAACGGACTCTAGATAAACTTACATACAGCTGTCCATGACTAAACACTGGATTTCATAGGTCTAAACAAATTTTGTCAAAAGTTTGTTCTCTTACATACATCCAGAAAAACAGATGGAACAAAAGAATAAATTATCTCGTGAATAAATTAAAATTATTCATGTGTAAAATACAGCAATTAAATTGCATCAAACTTCGTGCTATCGTCGAACCACTACACACACGCGGTTGGCCGCTAATATTTACATCTGTTAGTTGCAGTTCGGAGTGTAGAAATATCGCCGATTTTTGTGCCGCTTACATACGCGTTTTATATATATATATATATATATATATATATATATATATATATATATATATATATATATATATATATATATATATATAAAGTTTGTCCTCTTACATACATTTAGAAAAACCAATCGAACAAAAGAATAAATTATCTCGTGAATAAATTAAAATTATTCACGTGTGAAATACAGCAATTAAATTGTACCAAATTATGTGCTATCGCCGCATACCTACGCATTTTATATACACTCATGGACAAAAAAATTAGCGCACCAAGAAATAATTGCGGGATCGTAACGAAACTTACAATGAAGGTACATGTCGGGGAGATATGCAAATGATTAGAAATGCAGCGTGATTGCGCATTACGTATAGCCTGTAGAGGGCGTTGAACATCGTACTCTGTGGAGTATAAAACAGGTAACCAAAGCTTGTTTGAGTGTGCTGAATCATTTACAAAGGAAGAGCTGAGATAGACATGCTATTACGCCGTGTTCGAAGACAATATAAGCAGTTGTCGCAGTTTGAGAGGGGGAGAATCGTCGGGATGATGGAAGCTGGGTGGTCAGCTAGGCGAGTAGCTCGTCAATTAGGCCGCTCTGATTGTGTTGTGAGGAGGTGTTGGGACCAGGGTACCCGAGAGATGTCATGTACACGAAGACCAGGCTCAGGACGCCCTCGACAGACCAGTCGTCGAGAAGACCGCCACATCGTAAGAAATGCACGCGTACAGCCAACGGCTTCATCGGCCGCCATCCAGGCACAGGTAGCACCTTCACTAGGGGCTTCTGTGTCTCCAGGTCGTCTTTAGCGACGAATCCAGATTCAATCTCGGCACTGATGACAATCGTGTTCGTGTGTGGAGAGCCCGTGGTGAACGCTTCAATCCTGCCTTTGCTGTACAGCGACACATCGCTCCCACAGCTGGTGTGATGGTATGGGGTGCCATTGCCTACAATGCACGGTCACCCCTAGTATTGTTCCGTGGCACCATGACAGCCAAGCTGTATGTTCATGAAATCCTGCAACCACATGTGTTGCCACTCATGCAACGGCTCCTAGAAGCCATTTTTCAACAAGACAATGCTCGGCCTCACACGGCAAGGGTGTCACAAGACTGTCTCCGCACTGTTACTACCCTTCCTTGGCCTGCCCGATCCCCAGATTTGTCTCCAATCGAGCATATCTGGAATCATTTCGGACGACGAGTTGGGCATCCCACGAGTTTGAACGAACTAGAGGCAAGATTACAGCAAATATGGAACGAAATGTCTCAAGACATCATACAGAACTTGTATGACTCAATGCCCGATCGTATCGCATCGTGCATTCGCGCTAGAGGGGGTCCAACCGAGTATTAACTCCTCCGTTCTTTTGCCTTTTTCTCTGAAATAAATTATCCCTTTTCTTTGATTTTCTTACCATTTACTTATATCAAAGTAGTCATTACGTATGTAAAATTTCATTTCATTTTGACGACTCCTTCTTGGTGCGCAAATTTTTTTGTCCATGAGTGTATATAGATTCTAAATTGTTTTAGCCTTATTCTGAATTGGATCTAATTCTAAATACAATATTTTTCAGAATACATCTAAATCATCTCTAACTCAGAAAAGCAATAACTTTTGACATTCATATTTAACTGTGTAGTGTGACACAATCATGATCAAAGTGTTTGTTTCAAAAATTTATAACTTCTGTCACAACGTTACCTGAATACATATTTTATAAACCAATATTAAATAAATACATTTATGTCAGAATTGAGTAAGAGTTAAACATGAGATTTAAAAAATTAATCGTGTTTATTAAATTTATTCAAAACATCTTGGTTGTGGTTTATTGGCGCATGGTCCAGACAGGACAAGCAGCGCCAAACGCAACAGAAAAGCAGATCCAACTATGCATAAACAAAGCATAGCATGAGAGAACGATGAATTACATAAAACAACAAAGGCGATAACTGTAATGATTATGTAAAGGAATAACTCCAATAATAAACATAAAATATGTAAGAAGTAATGATATAATGAAAGGAGAAAATGCAACGATATATAAAGTGTAATAAGAATGATATATAAATTGTAAAAGCAATGATAGGTAAATTGTAAAAACAATGATATATAAACAGCAAAAGCGACAATGTATAAAATGTAAAATCAATATCTAAAAGTGAGAAGAATCTGGGAATATTTGTCTAGTAATAATTCATATTCGATATTATTAGCAATAAGTGTAATTTGAGTTGTGGATCCTGTAAGAAATGAACATTTTAGTTGTGATGTCAGTGTGTCAGAAAGGCAGGAATTTTTAAAATCAATTAAGGGGACAGTGGACTTTCAAAATTGTAAAATTTGTACAAAAATTCGATTATTTTATTTTATTGAATTGTGAAACTACGGACGAGTAGGAATGTGTTGCAAAAAGAAATTTAATTTCTTGGATTACTTTCCTAGTTATAGGCATTTGTAATTCATTTAGATATTATGTGGTTACTAATAGCAATAACTTTAAATGTGCTTTTCTCAAAATAAAAAATTTCATGTCATACGAATATTCAAACTGCTCCAGGCGCATTTCTAATTATCGTATTGCTTTGAAATTTAAGTTTTATATACTTAACTGTATATCAAATAAATCTTATTGAAAAAAATTATGCTTCGTAGCTCAGAATTTCTAAATTTTGTACTTGAAAAGATGATTTATAGGTATTTTGCGTAATAAAAAGGGTGTTTTCATATTATTATTATTATTTTTTCTCTTTATATTTTTAATGAATGCTTAAAATAAGCAATAAGTTTCATTGTTAGTTCTATATAAGGTATCCTGTAAATAAAAATTAACATATCATATGCAAAAGAAATGCGCGTGGAACATTTTTAATGAGGCCAATTTTTTAAATAATTATCAATTCATAATTCATAAATTAATATTTCATCTTTAAATTTTAACCACTTTTACATATCTATGGTACTAATCACATATTCAAATTTCAAGCAAATCCATTCAAAACAAAAAAAAGTAAGGTTTGAAGGTCCACTGTCCCCTTAAGAGACCAAAATGTTTTAGGAAATTAAATCCAATAATGGATTTGTTAATGTTGAATCAAACAAAAGAGGATTGAAAATTTTGGCGTAAATTGAAATTTACCGTAACCAATTTCATACCGTAGTTTTTATAGCGGACATATAAGCTGAGTAAAGTAAAATGTTCTGTGGGCCATTCGTTTTCATCCCCCTCTTCCCGCCGGTCAATGGTGTCCCGCTTTACCAATGTTAAAATCTGGTCACCTTACTCTACACCCACTAGTTTTAGAGATTCCTCAATATCAGCTGTATTGGTAGACCCCTAATGAGTATTTTCTTAGGCCGTTCGGACCTAGGGTCAACGAATCTAAGAGGAATTTTTCAGTCGTTTAAGAACCTTTGAACACTTCTGTAATCGTCAATATTCTTAAATGTTAAATGTATCAAGTTACCAGCAAGCTGAGATTCTGTATTGGGGACCATGTTCATTATATTGTTAAGAGTGGGTAGATAGTTTTGACCAGATTCATAGTATATATGATATTTTTGTTTGGAGCGGTTGTTTGAGCAGAGACCTTGGAGTCCATAGCCTCGCTATTCTCAGTATTCGGATTATTGTTATTAACAGGGTTGTTATCTCAATCAACATCAGAGCTTAGATTTGAAAATTTGTTGGAAACCTGCGTATCTGGCTCTTCGGATCTCTGTCTCTTAAGGGCCTGTTTATGGCCAATTCTGACCTGATTATTATCTATGTACATACCAGTGTTGCATTTAGCAAGTCATTGCTTAATCTGTTTCTTATAAAGGTTTACAAAATCAACAAAGTGTAGTAGAACAGCATATTCACTAATATTAGTAGTAAAACTCCTGAGCATATTACATAAGCAATCTAAAGACCGACTTACCGGGGCTGGAGGGTATTCTTTAGGTTTCTTTGGCAGGTCCTCGAAGTACCGTATAAAACTGTGGATCACGCAAAAATACTCCCATTCGGGGTTGAAGTAGGTCTCGAAAAAATTCAGAATGGTCGCCACTCTATTCTTGATGGTGGCATGCGGACCATTTGACCGGCCAAAGGGGCTACCGTCCCTATCATAAACATCCTGAGAATTCACGGTATAATCCTGGGTTACCGTGTCTCTAGGAGGAGCACAAAATACAACACTATCTTGATTAAAAGCACAAAATACAACACTATCTTGATTAGAAGCACAAAACACGCACTGTCTTGAGTAGGAACACTAATCACATCACAGCATTGACCACCCCACAGGCTACTGAGACCGGTTTTAAGGTTGCTGCTTCGGGAAGGTCGATTCTCAAAATGAGGGGTCGGGGATAATCAACACCCCAGTACTGCAGACCTCCCTTCAGAAGAGACCTGAGACCGGTTTTAATGTTGCTGCCTCGGGGAGGTCGATTCTCAAAATGAGGGGTCGGGGATAATCAACACCCCAGTACCATTTCCCGCGGAAAGTATTTATCGCTCTTTAGGCATTCTGAAGGTTTTAATTATTTAGGCTTTAAGAAAACCATCGCATGTTTTGATTTCAATTTTCATGTAATCAACGTATTTTGGGACTTTTTAACCCTGCATCGTATTACTTACTATTTCCCGAAGTAATGTAAGGGAGTTTCAGAAAACCTCAATAAAATTTAGAGTCATGTTTATTTTTATAAATACTGGATCATACAAAAATTTATTATTATGCAGATTTCGAGTATTTTGGTTTTGCAACTGTTATTTTTTCTTTCGCCAAAGGAGACGCGATCTTTTTCGGTAATTTTGTTTTCATTTAAGGGGTCTCAGTAGTGTCACTTTTTTACTGAAGATGCAATTTTGCATCATGTCACATTTAGTTTTATTTCTCATTCCCTGTAAAACATAAATACATGAAATTTTTGCCACTGAAAGCTTGATATATGTTCTATGTAAAATAATTATTTCAATGTACTACAACTGGTATTTTAATTAATTTTTAATTTTGATTAAAATTTTACAATTGTGTTTTGGCTTGCATCCATTGCGCGCAAGACTGTAGCAAAACTATTGGTTCTAGATTCCCAAAAAATATTGATAAAGTTGTAAAACTAATGTATATTTAACGTATACTCCATTTTTAAGCAATTAAACACTTTAATTTTTTAAATTTAAATTAAAATTACAAAACTTTGAAAAAATGCATTTTTTTTATTGAAAAGATGTTAATTTTAAATAATTAATGCAATTAAAAATACTAAATTTGAAGTATACAATATTCCTTGCATCAAAATAAACGTATTCACAAAGTTTTATAGAAATTGCTTTATCAGTTTCTTTATCAGTCAAAAAATGACTGCAAAAAAGACACAACTCTAGTATATTTCCCTTCCAAATTTCGGAATAGAACTGCACTTTAAAGGCGCCGGCCTTAGTTATTGCGGGGCCCAACTGCAGAAATTCCGATAAAAATATAATGTACAGATATTTTGATAAAAATATAAGTACATACTGGCTTGTGGCGGCCTTGTGGTACAGCGCGCTGGCTTTCGGTGCTGAGGGTGCTAGGATCGAATCCCGGCGTTGCGCCACTGAAAATGCCTCCGTTTATGTCGTCCCTTTATGGAGGGGGGGGGGGTAGTGCTGGTCCGCTTATATGGCACCCCATAATAAAATATTTGAAAGTGGTGTATGTCCACTTTAAAAAAGTGAGTTAACGGTGATTTTTAGTAAGATATAGACACCTTTTTTTCGTACGATTTTTTCATAAAGTAAACAAAAGAATTTTGGCTATAAAATGTTATCGCAAAAATTTTTTTTTTAAAGTGGAATAAGTCCATTCCTAATAATTATAATAAAAGCAACTTGCTTATTGCAATTATTGATTATTACGACTTCAGTGTACACTACGCTTTAGCATACATTACTTAGCTAGTGTCTTAAAAACATCGTTAACAAGATAACGGTATTATTGTTCTGATTAAGTGGTCAGAAATGATTTCAATGATTTTGTTTGGTTTTCTTTCGCAATTCCTACTGTTTGGTTTGTGTTTCTTATATTTTTATTAAAGCAGAAAATCAAAGTTTTAGATAAATAACATTTAATACAGTTGTTACAATGAGTTCACATACCTATAAAAAAGACGATAATATGTCAATTTGGTCTGATAGTGATGTTGGTTAGTAAGAGGTTACATTAAAAAATCCATTTCAATGAAGCTAATGTATATAAAAACATGGACTTGAATTTCAACTTGTTTTTATTTTTTATAATATGTTATTTTTGAAAGAGGTGTAAGTCCATTTGGAGCTAAAAAAATCGTTTATTTTTTAAATTCATTATTATCAAATATTTTTAAATTCATTCAAATACAAACCTTTAAATATCTCGATATATGAAAAAAATGGACTTAACCACTTTCAAAAATAACAGCTCATATGTTAAAGCCATTTCAGTTTAGACATATTTTTAATTTTCCAGATCAAATAGGTTCAACTGGCAAGGTCGGCCCAGCCCTTTAAAGTGTGCTACCCTAATGACCTCTTCTAATGAAAATTCACAATTAACTCTATCAACACTATAAAATTTTCCCATTTTCCGCAATTTGAATAAGGAAAATTTTTTTCAAACTCTAATTTCCCCCTAATTTCCCTCTAATTTCCCCATAATAAAATATATGAAAGTGGTGTATGTCCACTTTAAAAAAATGAGTTAATGGGGATTTTAGTAAGATATAGACACCTTTTTTTCGTACGATTTTTTTCATAAAGTAAACAAAAGAATTTTGGCTATAAAATGTTATCGCAAAAAATTTTTTTAAAAAGTGGAATAAGTCCATTCCTAATAATTATAATAAAAGCAACTTGCTTATTGCAATTATTATTGATTATTACGACTTCAGTATACACTACGCTTTAGCATATATTACTTAGCTAGTGTCTTAAAACAACATCGTTAACAAGATAACGGTATTATTGTTCTGATTAAGTGGTCAGAAGTAATTTCACTGATTTTGTTTGGTTTTCTTTCGCAATACCTACTGTTTGGTTTGTGTTCCTTATAATAATAGATTGCAGCGTGAGTATTATTTAAATATTTTTATTAAAGTAGAAAATCAAAGTTTTATATAAATAACATTTAATACAGTTGTTACAATGAGTTCACATACCTATAAAAAAGACGATAATATGTCAATTTGGTCTGATAGTGATGTTGGTAAGTAAGAGTTTACATTAAAATATGCATTTCACTGAAGCTAATGTATATAAAAATATGGACTTGAATTTCCACTTGTTTTTATTTTTTATAATATGTTATTTTTGAAAGTGGTATAAGCCCATTTAGAGCTAAAAAAATCGCTCATTTTTTAAATAATTTTAATAATTATTATTTCATAGTAAAATTTAAAAGGTGTATAGTGTTAAAAACATCACTCGAATTGATTAACGTTTGCCAATATGTTTTAATTCATTCAAATACAAACCTTTAAATATCTCGATACGTGTAAAAATGGACTTATCCCACTTTCAAAAATAACAGCTCATATGTTAAAGTCATTTCAGTTTAGACATATTTTTAATTTTCCAGATCAAATAGGTTCAACTGGCAAGGTCGGCCCTGCCCTTTAAAGTGTGCTACCCTAATGACCTCTCCAAATCAAAATTTAGAATTAACTTTATCAACACTATAAAATTTTCCCATTTTCCGCAATTTGAATAAGGAAAATTTTCTTCAAACTTTAATTTCCCCCTCTCTGAAATATTTTCTCATAACTTGATTTTTGTTAACTTTTAAACTGGCCTAAAATATGGCTAATAAAATCGGGAAAGATGTTTTGCTTGGTTGCAAATGTATACCTTGGAAAATAGACTTCAGAAATGAGCATTTAAACATTTCAGATTATACAGCAGTTAATATTCCAAAAGGTATAATAGTTCCAATAGTGTTTAAAATTTCCTTTCAATTGTAACTGCAGATGTTTATTTCTCCCCATCTGTTTCTTGTAAACACTGCGTTTTCTTTAGACTAAACCATTGTCAATCGGCAGAAAAACACCTGTTCGACTCTTCCTTGGGACAAATGCCGATATTTGGCGAAAAGTGGGGGATGTTTGGTGACAATCTCTTCCTCTCTCGTTGAACTTCGCTTTAACGTTCCACCCCTCATCAAAAAAGAAATCTCCCCGAGTGACGAGTTTCTCAGGGATCTTCTCTTCAGAGGTGACCAGTAACTAGACTGGCCGTAACTGGGTGCCAAAAACGAACGTAAGACACAGGCGAGGCGAAGAAGCACGTGCAAAAAAAAAATTACACGTGAAACGCGCAGAGCGCGAAAGCAATGGGGAAAATGCACGTCGTCAGGAGCGAGTAACAAACCGAACCGACCAGTTCGACAGCAGGACGAAAACTCTCTGAGCCTCTCAAGTCTCAACTGCTATTTTATTTTGGTAGTGGAGTTCCTGGACCTGCTGGTTTTAACTCCTGTCAGCAAGATATTTTGTGGTCAATGTAAAAATGCTCAGTAAGATTTAGAAGTAATGAAGTTATATTAAGTATTAGAGACGCCAGATGAAGTTATATTAAGTATTATTATATTATTATATATTAAGTATATTAATGAAGTTATATTAAGTATTATTATATTATTATATATTAAGTATATTAATGAAGTTATATTAAGTATTAGAGACGATATAGAGGCGCCAGTAGATTAAATTTGGGAGAAACTATAGGCTCAAGAAAATTAAAAAAATGCCCTTGTCGCCATCTCGTAATGGAAATTATCTTAGGATTACACTACAGATTAATGGAAATTAAACAATACTTTAGGATTCAATAAATACATATCTGTGGAGTTATGGCAGATGTTGGTATGTCCGAAAAATTCAATTTTATGTTTTAAGTTGATATGGCACACTAAAAATTGGCTCTAATGTGGCAAAAGCTGGTAGTGGAATTATTAAAAAATACTAAGTTATTCGTAAAAGTTGATGTTTTCCTTTTTTTCACAACCCATCCCATAATATTAGTCCCTAATTAAGAAAAATATTTTCATTGAAGACGAGCCATATGCTTGAGGTTTTATGTGACTATTAACTAAAGAATATTTGGATTGAAGAACTTAATTGAGCAAGTTTATATTTCACAACAAAAGTTTCTTTTTTAATTTGACGAAAACGGGGGAAAATGACATATCAAAATCTGCAACAACGCTACAGATATACACTAGAGCACAAGCTATTAATGCACATATTTGAGAACATGTTGAATCATTCAGGTACTTTTACCGATTAAGATATTCTAAGTTGTGAGTGTTTTTTAGTTTTGTTTCAGTTTAGCTTTAGCATTAATTACCATGTTTTTATTAACTTGCTTTCTTGCTTGTGTGGGTATTTGTCTGGTACATATCTTGCAATCGATTTTTAACTAACTTCCCGACTAGCTAGACATTTGAAACTTTTAAAATAGCCCAGAACACGATGACAATGCATCTTTTTAATTTTTTTAGCCAAAAAATCCGCAAGGTGGCGCTTTGATCGAATTCAATGCTTGCACTTTTGCGTAACGGCGTTTGACGATTTTGAGAACAGAATACATGTGAATTTAGTTTGTTTACAAAAATATTGTGCGAAAAATTTTAAAAAATTATAAAAATTAGAGTTTATAAAATCTGTGGATAATGGAAACGACTAAAAAGTGATTAAAATTAAATAAAAGAAAGTGAAAAAGAATAATTAAGTGAAGGTTTGTTCAATTAAGAGAGAATTGTCAAGTTTATATGATTCAACAGAAAATTTAAAAACGCGGTACAAAAAAAGTTCTTTTTATCTTGTAATTATTTTAGCTTTAGTTTGATGTCGGTAGTTTTAAGGTATCTGCATACGTTGAAATGGCTGTTTTGGTGCAAAATTTCGAAATTTGTTTTATTGCTCTATTTCAAAGACAAATCTAAATGGAATCTGAAACTGATTTACTTTTAATCGTACGATCATTGGATAAGAACTAACGGCCAATTTAAAAAACCGAAAGCGATATTGAAAGACCGGAAGTAGCATCTTTAAACGCATTTTCAAGAAAATTAATTTTTCAGTTACTTTTGTAAACGAGAAAGATAATCACTTAAAAAGTTAATGAAATTTTGCAACAGTGTTTAACATATTGATAACTATGTTTTGATCTAAAAGATAAGCTATACGTGACACATTTAATCACACTCAATTGTACTAAAAATTAAAAAAATAAAATTCCCTTTATTTTAAAAGTTATGAAATTTTTACCCAAATTATATTTGCTTTTATGAATTTTATATCATACTAGCCGCTGCGCGACCAGCATGGAGTTGGTAAAAGTAGTTGGACTCTATCTTCTCAAACCCTGTTTCTCCCATGGTCAATTTTATGTGGGTTGTTCTACAGTTGGAAAAGCCGAAAATCTCTACATCCTAGCTCCAAATGGAAGAACAAAAAATATAGTATATCCTGAGGCTCTCTAAACTGATATTTCAAGAAAGAAAAGTGAAAGAAGATTTAAGTGAATTTTACCAACGCTATACAGACTTTAATATAGCATTCAAGCCAACAACATGAATGGACAAGCCACAGATCAAGAAACGTTAATTTAATTTATATCAGCCTTTTGAAAGACACAAATAAGAGGAACAATGCCGTTTATTTATTTTATGATGTTTATACTGTTATTAATTCTATTTTATTTATACTGTGTTTAGTTTTTAAATTGATTTTTGTTAACAAACATTAGACAATTTGACATTTTTACTTTTTAACATTTAGTAGTAGAAGAATGATGAAAGGCTGAATCTACTAAATTTCTGAGATGTGTATAACATTTCACATGGTTTTTTTTTAAATGTTATTTATATTGTGTTTACTTTTTTAATTGATTTTGGTTAACAAGCATTCGACAATTTCAATCTTATTTATACTGTGTTGTGTTTTTAAATTGATTTTGATTAACAAGCATTCGACAATTTCAATCTTATTTATTCTGTGTTGAGTTTTTAAATTGATTTTGGTTAACAAGCATTCGACAATTTCAATCTTATTTATTCTGTGTTGAGTTTTTAAATTGATTTTGTTTAACAAACATTCGACAAAGTAACATTTTTACTTTACAGCTTTACTTTTCAAAAATCTTTACTTTTCTAAAGACAATTTGACATTTTTCCTTTTCGACTTTTAGTGGTTTATTATAAATTCAAATTAATGGAGATAATGTTAATGTTTTTTTACAGGGACTAATTTTTGGTTGACATGAAAAATGATTCAGATATTATAAAAATTGATTGCTTTTTACATTATTTTCAACTCATAAATGGTTTAAATGTTGATATATAAAAGCTGTCAACTTTTGTTAGTGTATTTAGGCCTGTAGTGTATAATTATGTTTAATTTCTATTTGTATAATTACATTTTGTTCCCACTGTCTGAATTTTTTTTTTCTGTTTAAATTAATGGAGATAATGTTAATGTTTTTTTGCAGGGACTAATTTTTTTTAATTTAAAAAATGATTGATGTTATAAAAATTGATTGTTTTTAAATAATTAAGAAAACATATCCCTACTGGGGTATCCTCGCCTTGCATATATTGCGAAAGGCGGATAAGGCGGATTAAGTTTTGAAAGAATTCTGCACGTAACGATAAAAAATAAGTGGTCATAACAAGCTGTTTTAACTTACCGGCTCACATTGGTCTTCTCTAATTTTTATTAAAGAGCGAAGGTTTCAATCCGTAACACAATAAACAACCGAAAATTTTGTTTTGATGTTTTAGATATTTAGGAATTCGTTCGGCCGCTAATGTTTACATCCAGTAGTTACAGCCGTTGCCATTCGGAGTGTAGAAATATCGCCGATTTTTGTGCCGCATACCTACGTGTTTTATATATATAGATAGTAAAAACTGATATATGTAGAGTTAGACACTGCAATGGGGGTACTCTCTCGAGTAGTCTGTTTTCTATTTAAAACATCCGAATTACCCATTGAAAAATTCAATTTTTTTTTCATAAATGTAATATCACAACAGTTTTTATCTCTAAATTTTCTAAAACGAAAATATTTTATTTTTATTTGAATATTTTCAACTACATTGAATGGTGTGGCATATATCGTAGAAAATTATGATAGAAGAACTAACTACAGATCCTTGATCCAAAATAACGTATTTACTTTGTTTTAAGATGGCCTCAAGCTGCAAATAATGTTTTTTTAATGGAGATATTTCTCAGAGTTTGGCAGAATACCGTGGAGCAGACTCTACAGGGGAGAGACAACCATAACCTGCTAGTGAATATACATAGCATGAATGGTTTGAACCAGTATTTTTTTAAAAATGTTTTAACTTTGTAGTAGAAAACCGTAGCAATGACGGTTTTTTAAACTTTAGTTATTGCTGTTTTATTGAGATACTAGCTGAAAACCCGCACTTCGCTACGGAGTACATTCAAATTAAATACAACGGTAAATGTATGCAATTAATGCCAAAAAAAAAAAAAAAAATATATATATATATATATATATATATATTATTTATAATAAATAAGACGTTCAATGTATACAATTGATGTAAAATAAATAAATATAAATACACACACACACACACACACACACACACACATATATATATATATATATATATATATATATATATATATATATATATATATATAAATCGTAAGGGATATTTTTATAGGCAAAATAATGTAGAAGAAAATATTCAAATTAAATCTAATAGGACATACTAAAGAATATAATATAGTTAATATAGTACAGTTTGATGAACATATCTTTTACTGTATTTTAATATTTTTTTGGATAATGTCGAATCGTCAGCCGCATTAGCAAGAGAAAAAAATTTTTTTTTCTCTATTTCGTTGTCATTTACGGACGATAAATTTATTTAAAGTACCAGAAAAGGAAATCACGTGATCAGCATTTAATAAATAAAATTGTAAAAATGAACATTCTTTAAACATTCACCAAAAATCAGAAAATGGAGGTAAAGATTCGAAAATGATTTCATTTTAAAGAAAATTTTAGGATCTTTCTCGTGATATTAACTTTATAACCTCAAATTATTATTTGAAATTTAATATAAAAAAATCTAAGAAAATTTTTTCAAAAATGCTTCTTAGCGCACCCCTACACCATAAGAAGAATCGCCATGCAAAATTTCAGCCCTTTAGGTCCAGCGGTTTGGTCTGTGCGTTGTATGTCAGTCAGTGAATCAGTCAGTGAGTCAGTCAGTTACGGAACTGTTTTATATATATAGATAACTGCAGAAATAAAAACGTGAAGAATTAACGAAAAATATTTGTATGGAAATCTTAAATGCCATCTATATATTTAAGTTGCTAAGCCGACTATTTGGGCAGTCCATGAGAGAAAACTACTGCATCAATTTACTTCATTTTGGTCTTAAATGAAAGATTGTAATCTGTAGATTTGTCAAATTTGGTTTTTGTAACCGCAATTTCTATTAATTAGCAATAATTTACAATTAAAAATTAAGTTCTGCGCATGCTCAGTGGCATGTTTAAATCTGGCTTTAGAAACTCGCTGTTTCTGAGCATGCTCAGCGATTTGTTTTAATGATAAACACGTTTATTCTGAGGAGGGGGGTCTGAACTTGCACTAAACGACATCAGTTGTGTCACTATTCGTCTCAGTGACCCCGAAAACTATGGATTCGACACTATTCTCGGTCATTTTGAACATTTTTTCTTCTCCCCCCCCCCTCCGACGTTGATGAGGGGGGGGGGTGCTAAACTCTCACTTAAACAGCATTGGGATTACCACTGTTCATCTCAGCGACCCCGAAAACTATGGATTCCACACTACTCTCGGTTATTTTGGAGATTTTATATTCCCCCTTCTTCCCCCCTCACACCCCTATGGTAATGGGGGAGGGGCTGAACTTGCACTTAAACGACATCAGGAGTGTCACTATTAATCTTAGCGACCCCGAAAACTATGGATTCGACAGTGATATCAGCCGTTTTCAATTATTTTTACATGTGTCCCCTGCCCCCCCCCCCCTGGGTGCTAGGGGTGTCTTATTGGGAATCTAAACCATTCTCGAATCATCTTAATCGGACACACAAAATTTCAGAAAATTCAGTCCAGCCGTTTAGGAGGAGTTCTTTGACATACAAACGGACAGAAGAAATACAGTCGGACCTCTATTTAACGAACCTCTATTTTGCGAACTTTTCCTTGGAACCAAGAACATTTTGCGAATTTCTTCGTAAAATAACCTCTAATTAGCGAAGTCCATTCTCTATTTAACGAACCTTTTCTTGTGATCCAATATTTTTTTCCTCCATATTTCTCAAAATATTTCTGAACATTTCCAACTAATTTTTTCTTTTAACACATTTAACACATTAACTCTCTTTTAACACTTTCCGACGTGAATTACAGTTTGAAGAAAATACGCCTGAAGGGCTTTTTAGTACATTGCAAACATGCGAGACGTATTATGAGAAAAAACATTTTTTCAAGCAAAAACCTTAGACAAAATTAAGAGACTTTATTAGTAATTAAATTTAAGGACACATGTTGCAATGTATGCTTAAAATTACTTGTTATAATAAATGCGATAATGTCATTAAAATTCATTAATTTTAATATAATTTTTTTAAATCGAAAATGCAGTGTATTCCCGGACAATGTTTTGTTTTATTCTTGTTTTCCTTGCAGATTTCTGTTTGAGAAGTAAGTTATATAAAAGAAATAGACATTATTTACAAAATAAAGGTTGACTTAATTACTTTTATTAATAATATTTAGTATTTATGAATTTAAAATATTTTTTGTGTAGTTTAAAGTATTTTAAAAGGTGAATCTCTATTTAACGAATTTTCCATATAACGAACTTTTTTCGAGATTTAGCGATTTCGTTAAATAGGAGGTCCGACTGTATATATATAAAAATTAATCATTTGCTATATGTATATTTTATTGAGAAATTAATATTTCTCTAATTTGCAAACCCACGTGGTTGTAACAAGAAGTGAAATATGAATAATAATTAATGATTATTATTTGAATTCAATCCTTAGCATTTTCTATGGACATTTAAAACAAACAAACAAATACGGACACACATAATCAAAATAATTAAAAATTCTCTAGAATAAAGGGATGTCTTTTGCGGGAATCGAACTCGCGCTCACAGCGTGGAAGGGTGATATCTTGACCATTCACCCACCGGGCTCCTGTTGCAATTCTTCTATGATTGAACGGTTGGGAAAATAGCTGTGTTGCTGGGTAATGGTTGCCATTTTGGCGTACTATCGCCCTGAGATGCTAATTTTGCAGTTTTATGCTAATTAAAGATAGAAATATTTATTTTTTTAACTGAAACATATAAAAGATTTTAAGTTAGCGAATAACTTATCGAAAAAACCAAGCCTCAATCGAATCTGTTCAATATTAAACTCTACAGGCCTTCTTAAAATGTTGAACGAAATCTTCGTTGGCGAGAAGTAAAATCTAGCAAAATACCTAACTTTACGGAAAATTAAAAATTCCATTCGAAAATGGGAGCAAAATTGCAATGGCCTTGTCAGAAATTTGTGGATTTTCTTTCTTAACTGAAATCCAGAAATATGACGCTCGACAATGTATGGCTAACAGCATGTTTTTGTTTTGTGTATAATTTCGACCCAGAAAAATTATATATTAACAAAAAGTTAGAGGAATATTTTACTTAGAAAAATTTCTATTTAATGCGGTGGTTAATTTTTATTATTATCATAATCGATAAAATCACCGCGGCACAGTCAAGATCACCTCGCGGCACAGTCAAGATCACCTCGCGGCACAGCGATTGCGGAGCACTGGTTTAGACGGTAATAATTTCTATATTTTTCATTAGAAAATTCATTCTTGAGAATGAATTCTCCGTGCGTCTTTCTTTTCTTTAGATAATTGCTTTTCGGAAGCTTTTCATGGAGTAATGTTGAAATTACTTGGTCTTCGAATTCATCGGAATCAGATTCCGAACTTAGTTATGATTGTATATACATTGCCATCTCGCACATTTTCGTTTAAACACCCTCATTGGCACGCAGTTGAGATAGAACTGCTTCCCAACTTTCGCTCTCCCTGCGCTCAGTTGATTGAATCCTGCTTCCCTGCGTCATCCTGCTTCACCTCACCTCACCAAGCTGCGTCTCAACTTGCGCCCGGCCTAAGTAAATCTTCCAGATGATACTTCTGCAAATGCAACCAGTTTGCATGTGAAGAACACAAGGTTGACATCTCTGTATTGTGTTTGAATAACTGAAATTCCAAAGCCTTGTGCAATGGTCCAGAATACTCTATTATGTTAAATACAAATGACATTTGTAAGCAATATCTGTTTATATAAATTTAGTACTCAAAAATTTAATTTTTGTTTACTTTTGTTGTTTTTATTTTAGTTTTGCCTTTGTATGTAAAATAATCATTAAAAAATAAGAACAAATTTTCATTGTTCCTAACAACTGCTAGATACGTAATTAAATTTTCTTAAATTCTATTATTACTGCTTAAAATATGTATTTAAAAAAAAGGAATGCAACAGTTTTTATTGAAGAATTTACTTTTTTTGTTAATTTTAAACAGTAATAAATCTTGGTCTACGAAGGTAGACCACGCGCCTAAACATGTTGGTAAATGTCACGCGCCTAACGGAGGGTTAATGGTGACAGAAACCACAGTTGATGAGCTTTGTCTCGAACTGTAATATAAAAAGTGTAAAATATGAGTAAGAAAAAAAAGTTCAAGATGGGCTTAACTAAAATTTGGGATCTAAATATTAAAACTAATCATAAACAAATAAAGAAATAAATATTTTTATATCTGATATCGTTCTCGGACAGGTTTTCACACGAAGTTAATATCTGATAGTGAAAATAGAGCCTTTTGAGAAAGACCATTTAAGAGAGATGAGTATCTCGTGTTAACGTATAAGAGGAAAGACGATAAATCCCAAAATATTCATGTCTGTACAGTGGAGGCAGATGGTGAAGAAACTGGAAACGAGTGATATGCATAATTCTTCAGCTCCTCCAGAAATTAACGAAAAACTCATGGGTTAAACTTAAGATATGTAACTTTACCTAAGAAGTAAAGATTAAAAATATTTATTTAATACTTCAAATCTATAGAATTTTAAATCTGTCATTTTATTGTTTACGTGTGTTTCTCTTCCCTCATAGTATGCAATCTCATGCAGCGTAATTCTGTTAAGCAGGGGAGGCCGTTGAGATACTGCATGGCGTTCAGTATGACCCTCCTGAACCCATCGATTCCATATTCGCATCACAGTCATTGGATTCCGATAAATGCGAGTATTAATAAACTGCACTCTCGATAGGACACGATCCTTCCGCTATCGGGTTCCGACACGTTTCTCCTTCTTATACGAGGCAAAACACGATCTTCTCACAAATAACCAACATTCAAATGCTATTTCCATTGAGAAACCTCCTGCGCGACTTTCCTTTTATACAGAGTTTCTCCCACCTGCGTCGTTCCATTGCATTTAAATGCTGGGATTGCGTTTGCATATCCCAACATCTTCTTCCTTTCATGTGAGTTTGACGTTTCTATCATCACTCATTCATGGTTTTGCAATTTTAATGGCCAGCAATATATATATATATATATATATATATATATATATATATATATATATATATATATATATATATGTATATATGTATATGTGTGTGTGTGTGTAAGTAACATGCCTCTTTGTGTAGTCCTGAGAATTCCATCATCTATCATCTTAAACGCCGCTGACATCGAAGTTAATGCAGTATATGTCCGAAGAATAACACAGAAGACTTAATACCGTGTAATACATTTATTTAAATCATCTTTCCACCATTGCTCGGCGCGCCTACTCCTCAATATAGCCGACTACCGCCTAGTTTTACGAAGCGGTTTTCTCACCTCTTATTCGCATAATCGAAATCCCCGGTCTGCTTTTAGCGCGCGTTTAGCATCTCGTGTGCGTTGAGCGTCTCATGACGGCTGATTCATACTCACATGTTTTCAGATGTACCCGGAACATTCTAGAAGCCCGCGGTTGTCGACGTCATTTCCTCTGCTTGTCGCAATCAAGATGACTCCCTTAAACCGAAATTGTGGACAAGTCTCGCCATCTGTTAACTCTTTCGTATTAATAAATAGTGAACTTGCAATAGTAAATTACCGTTTAACGTTAACTTGCCTAATTTTAACCCATTTTCAAACATTTCACAGGTAATTAAAACAAATATAGAAAAGAAACAAAAATATCAGTGTGGGAAATAATAAATGTGCACGTATGAAAATGGGCGACTTCGTACCAAGTTCTTTGTAATTACTAGGAAGCCTCCACAATTCTTTGGGTTGGAACATGTTGTTGCAATAAATACTCAGCGACATGATATATTAGTAAATTGAAAAATATGTAGGAGTACTCCTTTAAACTATCATTATATTTGTTCTTAAAACTGATATCAAATATTTATTAAGTCAAAATTATGAATCTCATTTATAGTTCTTACACAGTTTTCTTTACCTAAAATATTACATATAGCATTCACATCTGTTCACAATATAATTATAAATCACGACTCAATATTACATGTCAAAACATATTCATGATTCATAACTCAACTTTATATATCAAACATTTTTTTTTTCAAATGCGGAGGCAGTTGTCACGAAGACATTCTCCTATAATTCACCGCAGTTTATGCTGGCCATTTTATTATGGGGCGCCATATAGGCGGACCAGCATTGCTCCCTATGAAGGGACGACACAAACGGAGGCATTTTAGTGGCGCTTCGCCAGGATTCGATCCGAGCACCCTCAGCACCGAAAACCAGCGTGCTATACCACAAGGCCGCCACGGCCCGTATATATATATATATATATATATATATATATATATATATATATATATATATATATATATATATATATATATATATATATATATATATATATATATATATATATATATATATATATATATATATAAATCAAACATATTCATAATGATAAATTTCATTATGTAAATTCAAATTAATTATGGTACACAGTCTTTGTACCATTTAATTGACTCTTTCAATTTGTTTACATCAAGGTGTGTGTTTATGTTTGTGTAGGGTGTTTGCACAAATGTGTTAAGTTAGGGTCAGAGGATTGCATGTTTACATGGGTTCCCATAATCTTGACCAAAACTGAATCCTCTAAAAATAAAAGTTTTAGAGTGTAGAAAAAAATATTGGGGCAAATAGGGGCATTGTGAATTATTTTTTTTTTCCAATGCGGGGAGGCACTTGTTGTCAAACATTCGCCTATACTACGCCGCAATTTTACTGCCCATTTTATTGTGGGGGCACCATATAGGCGGAAACATTACCCCCTATGAAGGACGACACGAACGGAGGCATTTTTCGTGGAGCGACGCCAGGGTTCGATCCGAGCACCCTCAGCATCGAAAACCAGCGCGCTGTACCACTGGGTCGCCACAAGCCCCATTGTGAATTCATCCTATGCATTTTCCCAAAGAGGAGAATACATAAGACACATCAAGTATGGTTCGGAGAGCCTCTATGTTGGACTTATTCATAAAGTCCCCCAATTCGCCTTCGGGTAAGTATGAATGTCAATAACCCTGGACTGGTTCACTGACACGTGAATACCTAGTTGAGTGCAAAAGAAAATTGAGTTCATCCCTCTTATCGACTGCAAGGATGGGATCCGATCACACTCATTTTTAAAATAAACGTTTGAATACATTTAGGTTTTGAGTTTTATTTTTTACATTATTATACAGGATCATCGAAAAAGGTTGGACGCATTCCGAAAGATCATAATTCTAAAAGAAATTGAGCAAACGCAATAATATTCTTTTCAAACAACTTGCCAAGTGTCGAAGATTTCTAAATGTAACTGATACGCAACCGTGACATGGAACGTTGCGCAGAAGCGATGCGAGGGGGAAGAGGTCTTCGTTCGGCTTTCCGTCAGTGCAATGTCGACCGTTCAGGAGAAAGCTCAATGTGTGTTATGGTTAGCGGAGTACAAATCTGGGGGTTACGTCAAGAACATTGTTTACAGCGTAAAGGTACGGGATTCGACATATTTACAGGAGAGAATTGTCGATGCAATTGCCACAGTGACGCCAGACATGCTCCGTAACACCTGGTTAGAGATTGATTATCGACTTGATATGTATAGAGCAACCAACGGTGATCATATTGAAACTCATTAAGGTGAAATTCTATTAAATTCTGTTCATTACACAACGAAAGAATTGTTTGTATTGTAATTATTTCATTAAATATGATTATATGTGTCCAACCTTTTTCGATGACCTTGTATTATAAAGTACTATGTGGCAGTCCGCGTAATGTAGCAAACATATGCATGCTCCCAAAAGAAGAAAAAAAAGGTTGAGTTTGGATGTTCTAAGTGAATATTGCGATAAAACGATAGATAGAGGAACGATTTATGCGGTCTGATTTTGCTTGTTTTATATGGAGTTTTTCCGGGAAAGGTCCACCTATAAATTTTAAAATTGTTTATAAAATCGTCAGAGTTTTCATTAAAGGACTTTATTAGAATCATATTTTTAACATTAACTGTTTAAGCAAATCTTATAGGAAGAAAACCCAATCTTTTATTAGAATTATTCCCCCCCCCCCCCATTTCTAAATTGTTGACGGGCAAGCTTTCAGGGGTCGGCAACGCGGTGCCCGCGAAACAATTTTAAAGTGTCCGACTTTCGAATATCTGAATTTTGGGTATTTGAGTTTAGAAATTTGATTTTAGGTATTTTTGATTATTTAATTTCAGATATTTGATTGAGAGAGATCAATAGAAGAACCGTACTTGAGCATTTTTTAAATTTATTATCACAGGTGAAAGAAATTTGTTTAGAAATAGAGCAAACACCTTGATTAATTGAGTTAGGCTTTCTAACTGATTTAACTGTAAAATTGAAGGAACTAATTTGAAACTACAGGGTAGAAATCATCATATTGCTTCTATGACAAGTACGATAAATGCATTTAAAGCCAAATTGTCGCTCTTGAAATATGGAGAAAGATAATTGATCCCATTTCCCAAATATAAAAATGGTGATAGAAAATTACTACGAGGGAAATGCTACCACCTATCAGTTTGCAAAGAATTTTGACTCCTTATTGGAAGAATTTAATACCAGATTTGAAGAATTCTACGAATTGGAGGCATTCTTTAGTGAATGGAAATTGATTCTCTTTGTTGAGAAAATGTGCTCTTAAATTGAACTCTATTTGCGCGTCGACAAATACTTGTAAATAAATTGTTTCTATTATGAAATACTTAAAATCAAAGTACCGATCAAGCCTCACTGACACTCATTTGGACCATTGCCTGAGAACTGGGAATTCGACTGAAGTGCCACATTACATCAAGTTGGCCGCAGATTTGCAATGTCCAATATCGTATTAATTATCAGTTTGTCTTGCATTTATTATCAGAATGTTTTGTTTAAATTAAAATTTGAATTTATGAATTAAAAATTTATGTTGCATTAATATTTTCATGTTTAAATATTAACCCCCCCCCCCCCTCTTCTTAATCCAGTGGTTCTCGCCGAACTCCCGCATTTCGGAAATATGTCCTCCCAGTAAAAAATGTTGCCGACCCCTGATCTATTTGATAAAAACAACTCATTAAAAAATTATGACGAGCATTAATATTAATAAAAAATTAATAAATAACGCATTAAAAACGGATAAATTTATTTGCTTCAAAATCAAAATTTTGGACGTAGAAAAAAAACGAAAGATTTCTTTCAAATCGTAGACTGTTGATGTCCAGTCTTCTCCTCACTAAAGCAAGAAGTTTGTTGGGGGGTTGAATGTGGAAGGCTGTAAATACGGGGGGGGGGAGAAGACCTAACCCCCATCCCCTTGGGCAGTTGAGTACTAGGCTAGAACCACTTTTCACCGACACTGAAATTTCCTTCCCCCTCTCGTTGGAAAAATCCCCAAAAAGAGGAAAATCACCACCCCCGTTTCGCCGATACAAAAATGGCTTCCTCCTTCTCGTTGACAAATGTTTATTTACAAACTACTCTACTCGCCTGGAGCGAACTGCTCACGAATCATGGGGGTGCAAAATTAGAAAGGGTGAAATAAAAATTTGTGAAAACTTTTGTATAAAAAATTCGATTTGTCAGATTTTCTATGAAATATACAAAAAAAAAAAAATTAAATATTTTTTAGATAAATAAAACAAAGCTTTTAAATATATTAGTATGCACTTGACAGAAATCATAACTTTGATTTCAGAAAATATTCATTACAAATTTAACATTTTATAGACCTATAAAATTACGTGATGATTGCTAAGAATGTTTGAAATCACTACTATAGGCATTTACTATGCGTATCGTAAGTTGTGTTTAAAGCAAAAAAGTTACATGCATCCGGGGAATCCCACGAGCTCAAGTTAACATCGGCACAGAATCGAGGCAAATATTCGGGATTTTTTTAAAGCAAGCGTAGTATTTAGTTTCATATTCCCTTTATCTATTTTGTACAGTGTAAGGATTTGAAATTGATTCTGGAATGAATGTGTTATATAATTTTTAAAACTTATTGAGTGCACTGGCGATTGTAATTTATTGTTCCGTTTAATTGACTTTGTAAAATTTATGACTATTTTACTAAATTACTTATATACAGTGTGCTTTTGGATTCATCGACGCATAATTTTAACAGTAAATGGTTTGTTTATAAATTATTATGTTAATTGAGGTTGCAACATACAGAATAATATTTAGTTTTATAACGTCAGAAAATAAAATGGTTTCTAAAATTTCTAAAAGTAATAAATAAAAAATTATCAACAATTAACAGATATATTTATATATATTCTGTTAATTAAATTCTGTTAATAAATACCATATAATTATATATGTATTGTAGGTAGTTAGAGATGTCAAAAAAAAAATTAAGTGGGGTTCAGTTTAGAAAACAAAGAATAGAAATGTAAGAAGCCTAAAAGGAAGTTTTAATGAAAGTTACTAAAATATGAACATTTTTTAAAACGGTCGATTCAAATAATGCACTCGTTGAATTTTAATGAAAACAAATCGCAAGCCCAAGGCAATAATTCTCCAGAAAAAACAGATACAGATATTACGAATATTTCTGGGCCTGAAACAATTCAAACATAAAGTGAAATTCTTCCACAACACATTGATATAGAAATAGACTCGTCTGACACAAAGAAATATTTTCGGAACAATTATTTTGATAATTGTGCAAAGTAAAATACTCGAATCTATTAATACAGTCTCGAAAATGCTGCAAGGTATTCATGAAGATATCGAGAAATCCGCTGAGATGCTTTCATCACTCCTAACCCAATTCCAGAACTTATGGAATAATTGGGAGTTTGTTAAAAAACGATACCCTTGAGTTATCAGCTGTATGGAATATTAAAACTTGTTTTCCCCCAAAAAGATGCGTCTTGTGAAAAAATTATTTGCTTAATTACAAGTAGATGAACTCATTGAAGACAGTGAACGATGTTTCAAAGTCGAGGTGTTTTATAAAGTAATGGATTTAATAATTAATCAATTTACTATTAGATTTGAATCCATTCGACAGTTATGTACACTTTTTAAATGTTTATCACTTGCATATCTCGCCGCGTCACTTGATAAAAGTATTCTGGAAGGATCAGATTTGTTACAATCGGCATATCTTTCCAATATTTCACCTAATTTTGGACCTCAATTGCTTCGATTTAAAATGTGCTTTTATATTCAATTAAAACAAATTACTTTAATACGCGAAATTGCTCAACTACTTTTAATTCACACCGCAGACTCAAGTAGCTTCTTTGACATAATTAAATTGACTCCGAACGTAGAATATTAATCTGAAATTTAGCTGAAACGCTTATTACTCTCCACAATATCCTAATTCTAATATTTTAATTTCCTTCTCACACATGATACATATGACATTTATCTTCAAAATGGCCTACAATCTACGAGAAAATTTTAAAATGCAAAAATAATACACGCAATTTTATGTTCTAATGAAAATATTCCCCGATTCGTCATTCCTTTCCTTATAAAAACAGTCCAAAATAAAAAACTACAATTATATCTCAGAAATATTGCAAAGAGTTGTAGACAGAAGCATAAAAAGAAAGAATATTCAAATAAAGTAGTGCTATTTTACCATAAAAGACAAAAAAAAAATCTTTAAAAAATTATTTTTTTTGAAAAATTGACTCTGAACGTAGAATATTAATCTGAAATTTTGCTAAAACGCCTATCACTCTCCACAAAATCCTAATGCTAATATTTTAATTTCCTTCTCACACATGATACCTACGATAGTTATCTTCAAAATGGCCTACAATCTCAGAGAAAATTTTAAAATGCAAAAATAATACACACAATTTTATGTTCTAATATTAAAATTTTCCCCGATTCGTCATTCCTTTCCTTATAAAAACAGCCGCAAATAAAAAACTATTTATTATACACCAATTATTGTTATTTTTTTGTTTATTTTGTATTTGCTAATATATATCTTTATATATAAAAGGCAAAGTCTGTGTGTGTGTGACCGAGTTTTTGTCTGCTCGCGGCGCAGCGCAAAGACGGTAGGTCGGACAGTCTTGAGATTCGACACGAAGATGCCTCCCGAGGTCTCATTATGCACCTCGAAGCCCTTTTTTCGATTTTTTAATTAGATTTTCCGTAATTAAATATTTAGTCGCGATTTGGAACTCCCGGACGAGTAAAAGCCCCGTAAATCCTAACGTATCCGTCCAAGAATTTTTTTTTTCGGACGAGCCTATACGGGAAAGATGACACTATACGGAAATCACAATTAAAATTGTCTGTCTTAATTTATCGATTAATTGTGATTTTTTTTCGATCGCCTGTACGCACCCGTTTTACGGAAAAAAACGCGATTTTGTCCGTGACCCTTTTTTCCAAATTGTCGAATCGATACGTAAATGTCGTTACATTTTTACGAAATTTTTATCTCAGAGACCCTAGACATCACAGTTTCGAAAGCCAGAACCAAAATTAATTTACAAATTGTAGTTATTTTTTAATAATTTATTTTATGATTCGGAAACTTGCGAGAAATCTCATTTTGGAGATTTCGTTCTTCATTTCCGGACGAAGGTAAAATAGGAGAAAAACCAGTTTTTCGACGTCATGCACGTGATGTGTTGGGGCGTTTGTTTTCTATGAGGGATTCGGTGGTTAAAGGAAATCGATTACTATTGCAGTGATAATCGATTAAAAAATCACATTTAGTAATGCCGTAATTTTTTTGGCCAGCACTTAGTTAATATCATATAATTTGTGGTGCATTTGTGGAAAAAATCTATGAAGATTTCAAAGAATTTCAGCATGTGGAGGATGTGATATATTCGCTTTCAAGGAAATCGATTACTATTGCAGTGATATTCGATTAGTAATCCTATGTCAAAAATTTTGCCAAAATGTGCCAGAAAGGATTAAATTTATATGGGTAAAATAATGTATCGTGGTGAGGAAAAGGATGACAGCGACGCCCATTAACAAAGGGTTAAGGCTACTAAAAAATTGGTAATTACATTACCCGAGCAACGCCGGGACGGGTACAGCTAGTATATATATAAATAATAAATACGACGATCAATGAATACATATGATGTAAAAAAATATATATTTATAAACAAATCGTAAGGGATATTTTTATAGACAAAATAATGTAGAAGAAAATATTCAAATTAAATCTCATAGGACATGCTAAAGAATATAGTGCAGTTAATGTAGTACAGTTTGAGAAACATATCTTTTACATTATTTTAATAGTTTTTTGGGTAATGTCCAATCGTCTGCCGCATTAGGAAGAAAAAAAGTATTTTTTTTGTCTATTTCGTTGTTATGTGACGATAAATTTATTTAAAGTACCAAAAAAAGAAATCACGTGATCAGCGTTTAATAAATTAAATTCTAAAAATTAATCTTTAAAAATTCACCAAAATCAGAAAATGGAAGTAAAGATTCTAAAAAGAGTTTATTTTAAAGGAATTTTTATGATCTTTTTCGTGATATCAATTTTATAACCCTCAAATTATTATTTTAAATGCAAACTTTAAAAAAGTTACTAAAACGGCTTAAAAATTTAATTTAAAAAAAAATCTAAGAAGAATTTTTCAAAAATCTTTCTTAGTGCACCCCTACACTACAAGAAGAATCGCCATGCAAAATTTCAGCCCTTTAGGTCCCGCGGTTTGGTCTGTACGTTGCATGTCAGTCAGTCAATCAGTCAGTCAGTTACGGAATTGTTTTATATATATAGATCATTATTACTATCTTTATATCGTAACGTTAACTTCATGCGCACGCATTATTTTCCTATGCTTTTTTTATTATCTTTATAATAGAGTAATTTTCATACGATTTTAAACAACAATCGTTTTTAACTGGCATTTAATTGGCTGTTAAAACTTTATATTTACACCCCATTTAAAAGAAGTAGGGTGTACATTTTTCAAAGAGGATGTTTCAACACCCAACTTCAAAGGGTATAAATTGTAGGGTAGAAAGTTGCTAAAATCAAAATTTTGTGCAATGTATTTAATTTCTCGATTAAAAGTAGTTTTTTTCTAAAAATTAATTTATTTCGCTTGAAAAGCTAAATATTTTATGCACGCGGTTTATATTATTATTACTATCTTTATATCATAAAGTTAACTTCATACGCGAGCATTATTTTCATATGCTTTTTTTATTATTATCTTTATAATAGCTTTATTTTCATATGCTTTTAAACAACTATCGTTTTTATTCATATTATGTTGGTTTTTTATTAATTAAAAATTAAGGGTAATTAATTTCGATTCCGGAAGTTCTTATTATCTTTATTTTCATATGCTTTTTCATTTACGAATTATTGAAATGTTGGTTAAAAAACTTTTGTGTAATTTATACATTTGTGTGTGTTTAATTGTTGTAATTTATAAATTTATATTTCTGAAGAGGATGTTTCAGATTTTAGTGGTACTATGATGAAAGGCTCAATCTACCAAAATTCTGAGGAGTTTATTATGGAGAGAAAAGGAATTTAATATGTAGAGGATGTTTATAGGAGTTGAATGGTTTGCAGCCCTCAATCAAACCCTTCATTTTTTAAGAGGCAACGCTGGAGTCATATCATGGTTCTATTGAAAATTTCTGCTAAACCTGTAATTTCAGCTTTTTGCCCCAATGATAAAAGGCTAAATCTAGCTGAATTCTGAGGAGTTTATTATAATTTTCTATATTTTTTCATTGGGTTTTCCTTTTATTCATGTGTATAAGATTTCACATGTTTTTTTCTATGTTAATTATACTGTGTTTAGTTTTAAATTAATTTTGGTTAACAAACATTAAACAATTTGGCATTTTTACTTTTCAGATTTTAGTGCTACAATGATGAAAGGCTGAAATTCCTAAATTCTGAGATGTGTATAACATTTCACATATATTTTTTCTATGTTATTTATACTGTGTTAATTTTTAAATTGATTTTGGTTAACAAACATTATTAAATTCCCGGGCAACCAGGGACGGATTTACATATTTTTATGCCCTAGGCCAAAGCACCATTTTGCGCCCCCTTCCTTTTTAAAAATTGCCTGTAATTTTCTTCCCTCTTTTTCAAGCTCAGGAGAAGTCAGTGACCAAATTTTCGTAATTCCTTTAAATTTTTCACCGAGCTCTCTATAAGCTTGTGACCGCTTCTCAAGCTCTGCTTTGAGTTTGTCCACAATCGTGAAATAGGTATTAACTCTAAAGGTATCACGCCCGTTTAAATTAACTTCGCCTTCACGTTTTTCGTCAGCTTGTATTTTTCTGAAAACCTGACGCTTTTCATCACGCTCATAAACTTTCTTTTCAGAAATATCCAGAGCTTTGTTTTCATATGTATCAAATTGTTCTCGCAGTCTAACAAGAACTTTACGAGTGACTGAAGAACTTTGGCAACTTCTGAAATATCAAGTTCTATGTTTTGTACATACTTATTGACTTGGTGAAGTCTAATCAGCACCGTTCCCCAAAACTGTGCCATGAATACTGTTTCGAGCCTTTGCAACTTCGTTAGTAAACCTCTAGCTTCTGCTCTTGTTCCTGATTTTTGACTTTCGTCACTTTCAAAGTATTTTAGAGCTTTTATGACTGCAAACCAATCTTCCTTTAATGCTCTGCAAGCATCATATCTTGCCGACCATCGTGTCATGGAGAGGCTTTTTACGGTAAGGGTGCTATTTTTCTTGAATGCTTCCCACCTCGCTGTAGACGACGAGAAAAAATTATAAAGTTCTTGGAGCAAATTAAAAAACGATGTGGCTTCAATGCAGCAATCTACAGCATGCGTGCCCACTAAATTTAAAGAGTGTCCTGCACAAGGTATGAAGGAAGCAAGAGGAGAAACTTCAAGTATCCTAGCCTGAAGACCGGAGTAAACACCAGCCATATTAGCTGCATTGTCATATGATTGACCACGACATTTCAAGATATCAAGGTGGAGATCAGTGACAGTCTTAGTAACAGCTTCAAACATTTCATGGGCTTTGTGGCCAACGTTAGGTAAAAATTTTATAAATCTCTCAACAGGTTTCCCATTTTCTTTCACATATCGCAAAACAAACGACAGCTGGTCCACATGCGAGATATCAGGAGTTGAATCTACAACAAGGGAATAGTACTTTGATGTTTTAGCTTCATTAGCAATATGCGTTAGTACTTTTTTAGCTAGGAGCTCGATGAACTCATCACAAATAGTAGATGAGAGATAGGATGTCTGTTCACTACCTGGATTCCCGAATTTCCTGATGTGATCAGCCAAAAATGGATCAAACACAGAAATTGTCTCCAACATCAGCATGTAGTTGCCATTATTATTAGAACCAAATATTTCATTTCGACCTCTAAATGGCAAGCCACGCGAAGCAAGAGCTTTAATTACTACAACCACTCTGTGTAACACATTTCTCTAGTATTCAATTTCTTCATCAACCATTTTAGTTAGTTGCAGATCGATTCTTCCAAGTTTAGCTCCTCTCTGTTTTCAAATTAGGACGTTATTTCTATGACAAACCGAATTTTCGTGTTCCTTCAGTCTAGATGATACGTTTTTCCAGTCATTAAATCCATTTCTTACAAAAGATGATTCAGTCTTTGTACCAGAATGGAATAAAAGACAAGGTCCGCAGAAGACACTTCCTTTACTTTCTGAATATGCTAACCAACCTCGGTCTTGCGTATCACCGTTTACTAGTTTGCGGCTAAAGTAACTACCATTAAATAACCAGCTTCTATCGCCGTATTGCCTCTTCGACTTTGAGAAATCTACATTTTTATTCTGATTAAGACCATATTGAGATACGTAATCTCGTAAGTCATCGTTGATAACCCAGTGTGCTGGATCTGGATCATAAAAAAATCCTCGATGCTGTTTGGTAGAAGAAGACTGATGTTGAGGTCAGCAGACGTTCAGTGTGTAGAAGCTTTTTTTGCTCCCCATTCACGAATTGTGCAGCTTCTATACCTTCCTCGCTATTTACACTACGTTTTTTTCATTAGAACTTCATTTTCTTGAAAATCTTCAATCAAATTTTGTTCTCGTGACTGAATTTGACAGTTTTCATCGTGAGAAGATGATAATAACCATTGTTTGAAGACTTCGCTGCTTTTCTTTCTATCCTGCATTCTCACGTTTGCTTCCTTTCTGTAGTCTGACCCACATTTTCGTTTTTTTGGCTGATTCATTTCCACTCCTGAAAAAAATATTCTTTTGTTAAAAAAGAAAAAAAACATGCCAGTTGTAAGAAGCTTGATTTAAGGGCTCTTACACACGTAGAATAAAGATCTCTGTAATTCTTTTCCCATCTTTTTAATTTTTTGTTTATCATTTGGTTCGTTGTATGAATATTTATTATTTTCTTTATTTTAGTTAATTATGTTTTCGCAATTTCAGAATCGTCCATAGATTAAAAGTTAGTCCTCTGATCAAACAATTTGGGACAGCCGGTATTAAGACTTTTATAGTAACCTATATAGAGTAAAATAAATTCTTGAAAAAAGTCCCATACGAAAAAATTTTCTTGGAACAACCTTAAAACGTTAAAAAAAAAAAGAAAAAACTAATGCTTAGGTTTCCTAGGAAAGCGGTGCCGCTATATAGCGACCGTAACGTAGCAGTGGTTAGAGTCACTAAAATATTTTTATATGCAAATCAGAAAATGCTGGTTTTTTAGAGCGTGTTAGTTTTGAGTATACGCATATTCACCATACTTGAAAACCAATGTCATTTGATTTGCATATAAAACGTTTTAGTGACCCTAACCACTGACTGCTACATTACGGCCGCTATATTACGGCACCGCTTTCCTAGGAAACCCAATCATAAGCAAAGAATAGAAGTAAATTTAATTACGATGCTTTTTATCTCAGCATTTGAAAATGATTCCTGGTTGTTTCAAACATAGACGTCGTGCCGTTGGCTATGAAGCAAGAAACATTTTAAAAACTTTCTTTTAATTTAAAACAAATCATTGAAAAAAGTATAAACAAGTAATATATAAAAAAAAATTTTTAAAGTCAATTCCTACTTAGGTCAACAAAGAAAAAGAAAAATTTGAGTGTGAACTAATAGTAGGAATTGAAAAAAAGGATTTCCTGCCAGAACCTTGCCTACTGTGCGAGATTAGGAGGGGGGGGGGAGGGAAGAGAGAGAAAATGTTTGTCAGGTTGGGGATTCGATCTCGTAACCTACAGTACGGGAGAAGCCCGCGATACCGCAGTGCTACCGTTTACACAGTAACAAGAGGGAAATTAATATTCAAGAGCAAGAGACGCTCTAGGTCTAAAACTAAAATTGATTAATTAAATTTAATTAATGAATTAATATTTGAAAAAACTGTATTAACATCAAGTGTCATCCACTACAAGTTTAAAAAAATGTATTTGAACTTGAGTGGATGAATAAAAAGTACTTTTATTAACGATTGAAAATTTGAACAAGATATATATAGAGAGAGTGTGAACTAATAGTAGGAATTGAAAAAGGTACTGCAGACCTCCCGTCAGAAGAGACCTGGAACTGGTTTTAAGGTTGCTGCCTCGGGGATTCGATTCTCGAAATGAGGGGGCGGGGGTAATCAACACCCCCATACCATTTCACGCGGAAAGTATTTATCGCTCTTTAGGTATTAAGAAAATTATGAAGGTTTTAACTATTTAGGCTTTAAGAAAACTATCGTATGTTTTGATTTCTATTTTCATGTAATCAACGTATTTTGAAACTTTCAACTCTGCTTCGCACTACTTACTATTTCACGAATATGAGGGAGTTTCATAAATCCTCAATAAAATTTAGAGTCATGTTTACTTTTATAAGTACGGGATCACACAAAAATGTATTATTATAGATGCAGATTTCTGGGTAGTTGGGTTTTTGTAATTGTTAGTTTTTTCTTTCGCTATAGAAGACGCGATGTTTCGGTAATTTTGTTTTCATTTAAAGTAATAAGTGTGGCCAGTTATATTAATAACTGATGCAAATATAAAACAAATGGTCTTTCAGAAACTAATGGCAGCACGAATAAATGATAAAAATGGCACTACTGAAGTGTTTTTAATGATAGATTTTTTTTTCATTGCATGTATTGTATAGAGTTGATTACAGAGGCTGTTCGCACATTTTTTAAACGATTTTGGTAAGCGGTAATAAAAAATCGTTTGCTGCAAAAGAAATAATTGCAATTGTACTATGTTTTTAAAAGTCAAAATTATCGTCTGCGGCTTGAAAGTTTTGTTATTATTCAAAAGGGCGTTTTTAACAAAGCAGTGGTTCGAAGGCTACATTTATGTTCTTTCCGAAGAGAAATATGCATACTCCGTTATCCAAAAACGATGTGAGAGTCATGGTTTTGTGATATCTAAAGCGTCGATAGGTAATATCGTCAACAAGAAAGGAAAAAAACGTCAAATGGGAGCCTCAAGTGGGACAAAAATTCCAAACAAGTATCCAAGAAAAAAACAGACATCTCCGACTATTGCAAAGGTACGTTGTTTAATGTTAAAAGAAAATCCCCCTAGTCAAAGGATAGTTGCAAAATCATTAAAATGCTCGGTGTCCACTGTAAACAAAATGATAAACGTTGATTTAAATCTTAAGAAAGCGAAAAAACGCAATGTTCATCGTCTTCTTCCAAATCATATCGCTGAACGCAGGACACGCTGCAGAATTCTATATGAGAAACACTTATCCAAAGAAAAATGGAAAACAATTGTCACAATAGATGAATCATGGGTGTATTTAAATGATTGCAACAAAAAAAGAGCCATTTATTATCATAAAAGGGGAGAAAAAAATTTAAGTACATGGTTCAAAGAATCGAAAGAAAGTTTTTCTAAGGGATTCATGATTGTTGCTGGTTTTTCTTATAATTGCAAGTTAAAAATAAAGAGAGTGGAAAAAATGTCAAGATTAACTCCAAATACTATCAGGAACATATTTTATCGCCAATTTTTCTGAATGAAATACCATCGCTTTACCCACAGTGCCATCAATCTGTGAGACTCCATCAGGACAAAGCTATCAGTCATATCAAAATCCACTGTAAATTTCCTAAAAGAAATGGAACAAAACACTGGTATCAAGGCCATACCCTTCATTGATATCCCTACTAAATCTCTCGATGTATCACCTATGGATTTTTGTGCTTTCGGACTTTTAAAATCTGCATTATCCAAACGTCGTCCAAAAACCCTTACAGGACTCTGGAAAGCTGTTCAGGAGGAATGGGATACAATACCTCTTCTGACACTTCAAAAGGCATTAATATCCTGGAAATTGCGGTGTCGAAAGATAGTTCAGAATAAGTGATGTCAGATAGAACATTTAAAACGCAAGAATTTTATGTAATTTAGTTTTGTGAATACAATATACATCGTCTAAAAAATGTGTGAACAGACTGTACTATCAGAGTTTCGGCAAATTCAGTTTTGGGATTTATGTAAGGCGTTTTTACATATCTTATTTTTTACAGAATTTAGTTTTTATTTGGGATATAAGTGGTTGGTTCTAGAAATGAGGGATTAAACATAAAACGATTATATAAGACCTTAAGTTATGGAAAAAGTTTTTAAGCCAGATTTAATTTACAGAACAAATATATCTACAAATAAATATTTCTGGATTTTTTTGTCAGCAAAATCATTTTTGATTTGATCAAGTTTTATATCCTCATGCTCTGTAGAAAGTATTGCAAGACTGTTTCGTCTCTACTGCGATATTGTTGGATTCAGGTATATTTTAATTAATTTAATATAGAAAAGCTTCTGCTCCCGGTCCCTATTTGGAAAGCCAGCAGCTCTGTCATTCGTAGCGAGGAATTTTAGAATTTTTATGGGTTTCAAAAATATTAAGATTTCTTCAACCAGCATATCGAGATATACAGCTGCACAGTTTTTATAATAATTGATCACAATTATCCCTTATTATTAATATAAAAGTTCATTTTATAAGGGAGATAAAATGCATTTTTGCTTTTCAGTTAAAATTGATTGTTACATGTTTATTCGGTAGTTTAGCTTAAAAAATAAAATGATAGAATTGTTTATCTTTAATTGCTTTTGCAGTTATTATATAAAATATCAATATTTTAAGAATTTATCTCAAAACACAACTCCAGATAAGTATAAGAAAAGGTTACTTTACTCTAACAGAGATCGCTTCATTTTGGCAATTCATTTGCAGAGCTTTAATTTTAGTTAAAAAACTACTTTGCTTTAAAAGACCTTAAAATATGATTACAAAAAATTTATATATAATTTTTTTTTAAATGAAAACTAGTGATTTTTAACATATATCCCAAGTAACACAAAACCGTTGGCAAGTCGTTGGCCAACGCTTTTCGGGCATGGTTGGCCAACGGTGAGAGTTGGCCGTTGGCGCTCCGTTGGCCCAAGGGTTGGCGCTCCGTTGGCCCAAGGGTTGGCGCTCCGTTGGCCCAACGGTTGGCGCTCCGTTGGCCCAACGGTTGGCGTTCCGTTGGCCCAACGGTGTGATTTACAGGATTTGCCCGTTGGCGCGAGGTTGGCCAACGGTTGGCGTTCAGTTGGCCCAACCACTGGATTTGCAGGATTTGGCCGTTGGCGTTCAGTTGGCCCAACGGTGTGATTTACAGGATTTGGCCGTTGGCACGAGGTTGGCCAACGGTTGGCGTTTAGTTGGCCCAACAGTCAACTTTGTAGGTAAGCCTACATTAAATTTATTTGGGGCTATTATGCATTTTTCAACCCAGCCAGCAACTCTTTGTTCATCAGGCCAATGGTCAAACTATCCAAGGGTCAATAGTTTTGACATTTTGCTATTTTTCAGCAGATCGTTTACAAAGAGGATTTCCCCTTTTTAAACAGTTTATTAAGTTCTAGTATTTAGCCACCAATAATTTATATAAAAATAGTATATTCAAAAAAGCATTTATGAATATCCTATTTTATATATTCAAAAAAAAATTTCGGATATACTATTTTTATATAAATTATTTAGGCTGAATAATAGAACTTAATACTGTTTAAAAAAGGAAAATTCTCTTTTTAAACGGTCCGCTGAAAATTAGCAAAATGTTAAACTACTGACCCTAAGATAGTTTGACAATTGGCCCAATGAACAAAGAGTTGTTGGCTGGGTTGAAAAATGCATAACTTTTTTCCCCAAAAAGTAGTTTGAAAACTACAAAATTCACTCTATTATGAAATCAAAAAGTTTCCATAGTTAAATATTAAAATGTACAAAAAGCAACAATACATTTTAATTTTAATGTTATTTTTAACAGTTTACATTTTACTTGACATTGTTTATATAAAGTGTTTTGTTTTAAACACTTTATATCTTTTTAAAGTGAATAAATCTTATAGATTATATCCTTAGTGATATTATAAATCTCATGTCACTCTATATACAAAAGAATATTAATTTATATATATATATATATATATATATATATATATATATACATATATATATATATATATATATAATTTATAATATCAATGCTACCTGTTGTTTTTAATCAGTCACTTTACTACATATATAAATTTTTTTAAATAAACACCTTTCCATTATAATCAACTGGTGTCAAATTGCACACTCATGCTGAGTTAATATGACACATACTTTTTGTAAGATTACCTTTATATAAATAATTTTTTTCATTATATATATATATATATATATATATATATATATATATATATATTTATAAACACTTTATCTTCCAATTTTTCTTCAGGTCTGATACAATATATACAACTGAGGTCTGATTTTTTTAAAACTTTCCATAAAACTGTTATATCAATTTTTGGACTTACCTTGTTTAATATTTTAAAACAGCATCTTAATACGGCATGTTATAGTAATTTTAATAAAACACAACTTTTCATCAATGTTTTTTTATTTTAACAAAAAATTTAATAAAATTTAATTTTACATTGTCAAAAATACACAGTTCTTTTATCTCTCCCTCCTTCTCTGTCTTTCGAAAAAAGGAAAAATCCCTTTATTAAGTCTTCAACAAATTTTTCCGTTATAACTTCTCCCTGGTGAGCCAGTCCGACAGAAGCTGTCAATAGAAAAATAAATTAGTACAGTAAATGAGTCAAAAGAAAAATAGCTATATATGCACCAAACAGTCAAACAAAATTGCCTGATTAAGTTAGTTTTTTAAATTCTTTAGAAACAAGTTAACGTATTATGAAATCTAACCCTAGCATTTACTTCATAATCAAAAATTTCCTCATGTTGCATGATCTTGTCTTAAATATTACTTCAGGTATGTATCAGTAAAGGTTTATTTATTTGCTAAATTATCAAAGCACAAAATAAAACAACAATTTCAAATATGGAAACTAAATTAACATCAGAGAAAAATTAGACACTGCAAAGATCTTTAATAATTTTAGTACATATTTATTTACATGAATATATCAACTCTCTGAAAACTTACTTAAAATTTAGACATGAAAAAATAAAATATCAAGAGCTATTGGCAGAAATTTCTTTACATTATAGGAACTAATCATCTTAAACTGCTTGCATGTGTTTAGCAAAGTTTATTTTCATAAATTAACAGAGCAGAAAATTGAAGAATAATTTGAAATATTTGAACCAAATTAAAATTAGAAAAATAAGATATTGTAGTATATGATAGATAAGATTAATTTCCACATACATTTTACCAATACAACATTGAAAAAATTAAGGTGAAATTTTCCTTCCCTTAACCACACAGTAAACAATATTTTCTCAGTAAAAGTCAAATTAATTCTGTAGCATCAAAAGCCCAACAGTTTGTAAATGTATGTTTGTCAACACAAAGCTTTTTATTAGCACAATATCTTTAAAAAAACTAACACTTTAATAATTTTAGACAATATTTATAACTCCACGAATATAAAAAAAAATTACAAATGTTTGAACAAAATATCAACCCTACTAATGCCTTTCTATCTACTGAACATCACAGTATCTATATATTTAAGTTGCTAAGCCAGACCAATTCTTTGGGCTGTCTGGGAGAGAAAACTACTGCATCAATTTATTTCATTTTGGTCTTAAAAAAAGATTTTAATCTATAGATGTGTCAAATATGGTTTTTGTAACCATAATCTCTATTAATTAGCGATAATTTATAATCTAAAATTGCTTTCTGTGCATGCTCAGCGACATGTTTAAATCTGGCTTTAGATACTCACTAAGCACGAGGCTGCATAAACTACTGCATAAAATACTGTACTAATTAGATATAACTAAAAATTTAAAACACATTAACATAATGATTTAAAAATACATATTTAATAAAGTGAATCAAATAATACTAGTAGGAAACAAGGGAAAATAAAAAAGAGTGAGGAACAAGACTTCAGTTTATACAAATAGGCCAAGAATTCAAAGCAAGTTTTTACCTAGATTCAATCATTCATAAGATGATAACCACACTTCCAATTCTTTCATCTATGGTACTAATGAGATCAGGACTGGCAGTCGAATAAAAATTTCCAGAATTTCCAATTCATAATCTTATTTCCTTTTTCTATATGAATCACATGCTGCATACCAGTTCCTTGAATACATGATCTTATAGACAGCTAAAAATAGAAAAATAAGTCATATACCATGGGATTGTCAAAATACAGTCTTTAATATTATGTACAAACTTTATAAAATATAGTGTCAAAAATATTGCTAAAAATGTAAATATTATAATAAGTAGCAGCTAATCAAATGTTAAAGACAAGTGAATTATTTTAATGAGCGATCAGCTTACTTCATAAATAGTCCTTAATATTATGTACAAACTTTATTAAGTACATTGTCAAAAAATTGCTTAAAATGTGAATATTACAATAACTAGCAGATAATCAGATGCTAAAGACAAATGAATTATTTTAATGAGTGATCTGCATACTTCATAAATACTTTGTATTGATATTTTACTTTCAAACAAAATGTTTAACATTAAATACCTGTTCGAGTCTGAGACAGACAATTATTTTAAACTCAAATAAAATACAATTGCAAAGTTGATAGTAAGGAGAGAAAAATTACTGAAATTTCACCAAAGCAGACAGCTAATTGTATTTTATCCTTGTATTCATAAGCTATTGATTAACTGACGCTTCTTTATAAATTTGACGATTTAATAGAGAAGGTTTTCTAAATTTATGAAGTAAACTGTGAGATATAAACTTATAAACAACTTAAATCCACTTAGAATAAAAGATTCAACTTCTTATATAAAATGTTCAGAAAACTTTAATAACAGAAATTTGAGCATAAATAAAAGTTTACCATAATGTTTTTATTATAAATATTCTAGTTAGAAATAATCTTACTGAAAGTACAAGGTACGAATCATAAGTAAACACCAAATTTGGTCAACTATTCAATTTAAAACTTTCTGAACGATCCGATTAACTAAAGTAACTCAACCATTTAAAATAAATAACAAACAGATCCATGATTTCAAAAAGTTTAAATACAACCATTCTATAAAGGATTCTAAATATACAGATTACTTATTGTGATCTAAAAATAGAGAAACAGCAAATAGAATTACAGTAGTTAAATTTATTATTTGAGGAAAGCTTTGGCTGTTTTTATAGAAATTTAACAAAGTATTTTACTTAAATTTACCAAGTTACGCTTCATTTTGCTATGCATTTTAGAAAACTACTTGATGCTACTAATTAGCCAAGTACATCATTTTGTTTACTAAATAAAAGTATATTACTAATAAAATAATATACTTACTCTGGAATTCTTCGTAATATTACAATCACGTGGAACATGGAATGGCCGACATCCATTTCTTTTTACCGTTCATTTCTTCGCAACACGTGCAAACATTTCCCCAAACCAGTTTCTGTCGTAGTGAATAATGCATTTTGTAACTGTTGGCCCAACAGCTTTAATTTGCAGTTGGGCCAACCATATTTTGTAACCGTTGGCCCAACCGCCTCCATTTGCAGTTGGGCCAACCACATTTTGTAACCGTTGGCCCAACCGCTTCCATTTGCAGTTGGGCCAACCATATTTTGTAACCGTTGGCCCAACCGCTTTCATTTGCAGTTGGCCCATCTGAATTTCTGGAATTTCTGCCAACGGTAACCATTCCCCAACGATGCCACGAAAATATGCGGTTGGGCCAACGGTGTGTGTTACTTGGGATTACCCTAGGTTTTGGGAGGTAAACTTGCTCCGGAACGTTATGTCCTTGTTTAAAATAATATTTGAGTTTAGACGAAGGTAGTTACGAATTTTCTTCCACATTGTTTCAAACCTTAAATTTTTCCATTTAAAAACGCAATCAGAAAATTCTAACTTAAACATAGAATATTATTTTTAGAACATATTTTTATACATTGACAGATTTTGTTTTTATCTAAAATATAAATTTTAGAAGGTATAGAGCAATTTCCAAGCAAACTTAAAAAAGTATTACATTCATTTTAAGTTACTCACTAGTTATTAATTAAAAGAAAAGTTTGAACAAGAAAAAGCATGAACAAGAACACTTAAAAGTACTTGCAAAACAACTGAACTAACAAGCTAAAATCAATATAAAAGCAAAATTCTCATATCTGTATTAATTGACAGAAAAATAACTATATGGAATAAAAATAATTTATATTAAAAAATAGCAACTAGCAGACAAATAAAAGTTCAAAATAAATAATAAAAAAAAGTTAAATAGTTCTCTTTTAAAAAATATTTTTAACTTTTACATTTATAGTAAAAGTATAAAAGACCCTTAGCTTTAAATGGCAAAAAAATTGAACTATTTAAACAAACATAATGTACTTTTAATAACTTTCGTATCTAGTTCTAGATTCTTTTTTCTACTAGAGCCTCCTGTAACACCCAACACGAGACTTTCAGTCAAGACATTTCATTCCTTTTCATAACGAAAAGTTTAGAGACCCCAGCCCAGGTTTAGCTTTACTTAACCAAATGAAAATCAAGTACACTCATTAAAAAAATTAAACAAAATAATAATGATAATAATAATAGTAATAAATACATTTTTCAAAGCAAATCAAGTTAATATTAAAAATAAATTAAAACTAAACTCCCCTTATAACTGTTAATATTGAAGACTTTAGATCTGAAAATTGTACGATAGAAAAGGTGTTTGTTTAAAAAAGCAAGAAATGTTCATAGGTCCAGATGAAAAAACTAACTGAAATAGTAGTAAGCTCACAACAGCAATTTATGTTTTGTATACTGCAAAAGGTTGACAAAGGGCCCAGCCCTTTAACGCCTTGGGGCTCCATCCGTCCTCTCCTTCCTTTATTCCCTCTCAACCGGGATCGGTACGCGGTCCCCATAGATGTTCAAGTTTGGGAACTCTGATTTGCCCAACTAATAGTTCCTCCCTGTGAAAAATTTAGAAGAACCGAAAAATATTTCGGTTCCCTTTGACAAAATTAAATGTCTCTGTTCTAAAACGACCCATTCAGTTTGCAGACACTCTGGCGGTTTCCATATAATAGTCCATTTTACTTTAAAGAAACACCTTGCACAGAAAGACACCCTAGTCCGGTGTTCACACAATGATTCTTTCACCTTTTCAACAGTTTCAAACCTGGAGAGTGCCATCGTTTGTTATACCACGCTCCTTTGACAACGGGACGGCAATTACTGGACAGATGACGATGGGTTGGGAGTTTAAAAACCATTAGTCTTCTTATCGGACTGCCCCCGGTCTGAAATCTGTTTTTGGAGGAAAAAGCGAGGGCTGTTTGCTCTTTGTCAAATGTATCGAAAGATACAGCGGAAGTTGTCTTTTGTGAGGTTCAAGTCCGACTGCTTTCTGCAATCATTATCCCTTCAAATTGCAAGAATTCTTAACCTGCTTCTCGTTAACTCATAATGGATGTTTAGGAAAAGAATGAAAGAAAAAGAAGGAAAAAATAATTAGTCAGTTGACGAAAAAGTTATTTCAAAATGCGTATATTGCAAATAACATTTTTAGCGATACTAAGAATATATAAATAAAAATTAAAAAGAAAAAAGAATTGAACTTTTTCGTTTTATATCGATAAAAATTTTTTAATTTGGTTGTTACTTCTTCTAAATTTACGCCCTCTAAACGGCTGCGCCATAGGCCATGGCCTAGGTTGGCCTTATGGGAAATCCGTCCCTGCGGGCAACGCCGGGTACTTCAGCTAGTATATGTATATATATATATATATATACAGATACTAGCATATTGATTATATATATATATTCTTCTATATATATAAAAGAGCTTGTCTGTTTGTTTGTCCGCTATAGAATCATAGACTGTTTCACCCACCAGGACCAAATTCGGAACAGTTAATGTTTAGGTCCCGAGAAACTTAAATCAGCAAAAACGAAGTTTGGGGCTCAATTAGTTTTTTTTAAATTAATTATTCAATGATTTTTTGTGCCCGTAAGAGGTGCGAGACCCCCTGTGGATACAGATGTTCAGTGAAATCCGAAACTATCTCTCTTCCCCCGCTCGGGAAAAGAGGGGTGCGCGGGTGTGAGAGCTTCATGGTAATAAACTTTCATGGCCTTGCCTAACTGACTGACTAACTGACAGATAACGCTCAGTCCAAACCGTTGGACATAAAGAGCTGAAATTTTGCATGGGGATTCTTCTATAGTGGAGTTTATACTGGAGGGGTGAACTGAGAAAGATTTTTGAAAAATTCTTCTTCGATTTTTTAAAATTAAATTTTTAAGCTTTTTTTCTAATTTTTTTAAGTTTGCATTTAAAATGATAATCCGAGGGTTATAAAATTTATATCACGAGAAAGATCATAAAAATTCCTTTAAAACGAAATCTTTTTCGAATCGTTACCTCCCTTTTCTGATTTTTGGTGAATTTTTAAAGATTAATTTTTAGAATTTAATTTATGAAATGCTGATCCGGTGGTTTCTTTTCTTTTTGTGATACTTTAAATTAATTTTGCGTTACGTGCATAACAACGAAATAAATTGACAAAAGAAATATTAAAATACGGTAAAAGATAAAATTTAACCACTAGACTAACTGAGATGGGAGTTTTTTAAGGATGCAGTTCAAATTAGTATGTTTTAACACAACTTTCCCGGCTCTGCTTTTTGTCCTTTGTTACTTGCAGTTTTTCTCATCGCTTGAACCGATTTACAATTTGCTTTTTCAACGGTTTTTGGCCTTAGGAAAATTAAAAACCGATACGGTTTTTGGCCTGTCGACAATAAAAAACCGAATCACCAAAGTAAGGAAAATAGGCTTCATGTGAAATCGCGCCTTACTTTGAATAAATAAAAGGGGCATCTTTCACTTTACCTCTTGGGTGATGTGGAAAAAAGTGCGTCTCTTGGGTGATATGGAACAAACTGAGCTTTTAAGGGAAAAATAAATAATAAAGGCAAATGTAAATTATAAAACTTATTCCTAATTAAACAGTGGATCAAACAAATTTAATTAAACAGTAAATTTATTCAATCCAAACATGCGAATCATGCAACACTGTGTTATTAATTCTCAATAAAATCAGACGTATAATCAGACGAAGGTCCGCAGGCTCAAAGTTTCTTTCTTTCTTATTGTCTGTATATCATTTCAGTAGAAACGCGCTAAGCGCATTCTGTCTGGCCAGATGAACATGAAGAGCGGGGGTTGCAGCCCAGTATTTTTTTGATGGAATGCATCAAAATTTTTATATCTATATATCTACCCGGCGATGCCCGGGTAGATATATAGATATAAAAATTTTGATGCATTCCATCAAAAAAATACTGGGCTGCACCCTCCGCTCTTCATGTTCATCTGGCTAGACAAATTGCGCTTAGCGCGTTTCTACTGAAATGATATACAGACAATAAGAAAGAAAGAAACTTTGAGCTTGCGGACCTTCGTCTGATTATACGTCTGATTTTATTGAGAATTAATAACACAGTGTTGCGTGATTCGCACGTTTGGATTGAATAAGTTTACTGCTTAATTATATTTGTTAGATACTGTTTAATTAGATTTAGGTTTGTTTGATCCACTGTTTAATTAGAAATAAGTTTTATAATTTACATTTGCCTTTATTATTTATTTTTCCCTTAAAAGCTCAGTTTGTTCCATATCACCCAAGAGATGCACTTTTTTCCACATCACCCAAGAGGTAAAGTGCAAGATGCATTATCCCTTTTATTTATTCAAAGTAAGGCGCTATTTCACATGAAGCCTATTTTCCTTACTTTGGTGATCCGGTTTTTTATTGTCGACAGGCCAAAAACCGTATCGGTTTTTAATTTTCCCAAGGCCAAAAACCGTTGAAAAGGCGAATTGTAATTCGATTTTTAATTTTCCTAAGGCCAAACACCGTAGAAAAAGTAAATTGTAAATCGGTTTAAGCGATGAGAAAAACTGCAAATAACAAAAGACAAAAAGCAGAGCCGGGAAAGTTGTGTTAAAACATACTAATTTGAACTGCATTCTTAAAAAACTCCCATCTCAGTTAGTCTAGTGGTTAAATTTTATCTTTTACCGTATTTTAATATTTCTTTTGTCAATTTATTTCATTGTTATGCACGTAACATAAAATTAATTTAAAGTATCACAAAAAGAAAAGAAACCACGTATCAGCATTTCATAAATTAAATTCTAAAAATTAATCTTTAAAAATTCACCAAAAATCAGAAAAGGGAGGTAGGTAAAGATTCGAAAAAAATTTCGTTTTAAAGGAATTTTTATGATATTTCTCGTGATATAAATTTTATAACCCTCGGATTATCATTTTAAATGCAAACTTAAAAAAATTAGAAAACAGCTTAAAAATTTAATTTTAAAAAATCGAAGAAGAATTTTTCAAAAATCTTTCTCAGTTCACCCCTCCACTATAAACTCCACTATAGAAGAATCACGATGCAAAATTTCAGCTCTTTATGTCCAACGGTTTGGACTCATTCAGTTAGGCCAAAGGTTATTACCATGAAGCTCTCCCCCTTTCCGCGCACCCCACTTCTCCCGCGCGGGGAAAGAGGGTAGGTTCGGATTTCACTAAACGGTTTGTATCCACAGGGGGTACCTCGCACCTCTTACGGGCACAAAAAAACATTAAAAAATTAATTTTAAAAAAACTAATTGAGACCCAAACTTCGTTTTTGCTGATTTAAGTTTCTTGGGTCCTAAACATCAACTGTGGCGAATTTGGTCCTTGTGAGTGAAACAGTCTATGATTCTATAGCGGACAAACAAACAGACAAGCTCTTTTATATATATATATATATATATATATATATATATATATATATATATATATATATATATATATATATATATATACTAGCATTATTGCCCGGCGTTGCCCGGGTAGATATATAGATATAAAATTTTTCCTGCATTCCATCAAAAAAGTACTGGGGTGCACCCCCCACTCTTCATGTTCATTTGGCCAGACAGAATGCGCTTAGTCCGTTTCTACTGAAATTATATACAAACAATAAGAAAGAAAGAAACTTTGAGCATGCGGACCTTCATCTGATTTTATTGATAATTAATAACACCGTGTTGCGGGATTCACACGTTTGGATTGAATAAGTTTGCTATTTAATTATATTTGTTAGATACTGTTTAATTAGATTTGTTTGATCCACTGATTAATTAGAAATAAGTTTTATAATTTACTTATTATTTATTTTTCCCTTAAAAATGAACTTTTTTCCACATCACCAAAGAGGTAAAGTGTAAGATACGTTATCCCCTTTATTTAATCAAAGTAAGGCGGGATTCCCCATGAAGCCTATTTCCCTCAAGCTTTTATGTTTTGTAAGAAATGTTTTGAATGAGATGTATTACCTGTGAGTAATGTTCTCAAAGTCTTGGGTGGTTCTGGAATTGCAGGCAATTGTACTTTCCCATTACTGCAACACATTTCTGGGAATTCTCTAGACCACTTTTTAGCACCACAGCTGTCACATATTTTCGACATGGATCCAATACTTGTTTCATTAGCAGATGCATAATTACATTCTGGATTATAGTGAAATTCACATAAACTTTACTGGTCAGCATTCATGGCACGATATCTACTTTGAGCATGTCTTTTTCTATCAGCTTGAAATCGTTTTCTTTTCGCATCAGAAGACTTTCCAAACGAAGCACGTTTCTTAGGTGCCATTATTAATTTTTCTCCTTTATGTTAATTAAAGATAAACATCCAGATGCATTTATTTCTTTATACTTTTTAAGAACGCCATCCGTTTAAAAATCCGCTAAAAAAAATCGTTGCATCACTTTCCGCATGAAAATACTTAACATTACTTTCACTTACTTAACATTACTTAACATTTTTAGTGTTACTAAAAGTGTCTTTTACTTAACATTTTTAGTGTTTGACAAACAGAACTTTCACGAGCGATACTTGAAATAATTTTGTCAAAACTAAATATACACTGGCATATAGCATTTGCATAGCATGATACTCCATCACTATTCAAATACCCAGGAGGCATTTTTTTGCTGATATTTACATTAATTGGAATATTCTGAACAGTTTGAATTTCTGTTAATACACAAGATTTTGTACTATACCACACATGATCTTTTATTTTGTGTTTTATTGATTGTGAAATTTTTATGCTATCTAAATAAGGCCGATACTAAAGATATAGGAAACTGTTTACGATAAACAAATACCTTTGATAATATTTCAAATTTACTAGTAACTGGTTCAGTTTTATGTAATTCTGAATTAAATTGTATAACAATAGCATTTACCACCCCACTTGCATCCAGAATAAAATTTTTAATTGTTCCTATAGCTCCATTTACCAGTCCCAATGTAGCATCAATATTGCGTCTCAACATAATTTTTGCTCCTGTTTTAACTTCAATATTTCTATCTAATCCGGCAGTTCGAGAGTTATCGTCTTCATAAGAATTTAATTTTTTAAATACTCGCTGTTTTAGATATTTGTCACATGCAATATCATCTTTAGCTGTTAATTGTATTATGTTTCCAGGGATTAATTCTAGCATTTTTTTGTTAATGTCATCACATTGAGCTCTTGTTGGTAGTAAACATATGGTATCTTTTGGCAAGTGCTGAATATATTTACAAAGTTCTAACAATTTATCATGGCTGGAATCACCTTTAAAATTTCTTGCTTACTGGACAAAGTTTTTATATCATCATGGCTTAATATGCCCAATCGAATTCGAGATAAAAGTGCTATAAACCTTTTATCATCTTTTTGTCTCATATTGATAGTGAGCTCGTCATATGAAAATAAGTCCTTCCAGATATTGGTTGCATCTAAGCATGACAAGTATTTATCTATTTCAGATTTAGTTAATTGAATAAAAGGTGCATGTTGCATAACTGGAGGTAGTTGTAATAAATCCCCAAATAATAATATGTGAATTTTACCAAACCACCCATTATCCTCACTGACTGTATTAAAAATTTCGGATAGCCTGAGATGAATGTACATTAATGTAATATTAGAAACCATGGATACCTCATCAATTATTACTAAAACAACATTTTTTAAATCAGTTCTTAAAATTTGCAATACATCATCATTCAAACTCTTATAACGCTGTACACCCCCGTGTTCTATTGGTAATTGTAATAACCTGTGAAGGGTTAAACCATTTATATTAAATGCTGCAATTCCTGTCGGTGCACAAACAGCTACCTCTTTGTGTAAAATTTCCATTACCCATAATTTTAAAATTCTTATGAGAAAGGACTTTCCAGTGCCTTCTACGCCAGATACAAAGTGTCTTAAGATTGCATTTGTGTCCTGTAGATGTTTTGTTACATAATGAAATACCCGCATTTGATCCTCATTCATTTTATTTATCAAACATTGTAGATCTTCTTCATTTTTATTGGCAAGCACATTTCTAAATTCATTCATAGCTCCAGCGGCTTCAATATTGTTAAAATCATCTGTTGTATTGTGATTGTGTTGTACATTATCACTATTATTTTGTACCAATTCATTTACTATGTTTCTCACTTCATACCTAGCCGTGTGTATTTCTCGTGATGTTGTAATGACAAAATCAAATCACTTTTGCAAGCATAAAATGCTTCAGTGTAAGTTTTATGTGTACCTTTTAAGTCATCTAACATACGCCATGGCTTAAACAATAAAATGAGGGAATAAAAATAACATTCTGGATTTTGCTGTACGTTGTATTTTATGACTAATTAAACACTCCAGTTTCCTTTTTTTAACCAGCCCATATTTGAACGTGTAAGATACCGAATTATTTTTTGTTTCTTTAACAGTGTCATAATACTTAACAAAATCATATAAACATACATTTTCTAATTCATGTGGGCGTGCAGGATAGTAATCATCAACTAAAGATAATTCAAATATAGCAGTTGAATTTTCATTTAATTCCTGTATCTGTTTGTAATTTTTTAGTTTCCTTTGACGGTTTTTGTAAACATTTATATACCTAATGACAGTGTTTCTGTCTTTTCCATATAAAGAAATTCCCAACAGTGTATCAGCAGCTTCTAAAGCACCACATTCCCAACTACTCAAACTTCGCATTGCAATATTCCACAAACGTGATTGGAGAGATTTATTCGAATTAATATCACTAAATACATCTACATTGAAACTCTTTTCTGCCTTTGTTTGATATTTTGTTATGTAATGACTTAAAACAGTGGATTTTTCACAAACGACTTGCAAGTCCATATTGCCCTCCCATGCTATTAAAATAGGAGCATTGTAATCATTAATACACCTTTCTTCTTCTGTCTGCGGTAAATCATACAGTCTACTGTTAGGGCTCAAATTGCTTCTACCATAAATAGATGCGGCTACTGAACGAATAGTCAGTGTCTTTGTTTGAGTACGGGGAAACCCAAATCTACATGTCCTCACCTTTCCTTTTTGTATTTTTTTAAACGCATACAATAACTGTTATGATAATGTGTTTGAAAACGTTTTACTCGATTATGTAATGTTCGAAATAGCTTTTCATCTGGCAATGCACATGTAATATATTTTGAAATGAAAGCTGCCATCTCATCGTTGGTTGATACACCAATTACAAGGGCATCTTTGACCCATAATAAAATATGAAAATGTTGCATTCCCCGAGATTGATATTCCCGGCGCCAAATATAATGTATAACCTCACCCAATGGTCCAGTTTTGCTACATATAAAGTCCATTACAGCCTTAAATTTATTATTAATAAAACGTGATGTAGATACTGGGTCCATTGCTATTAGGGCAGATGTAGATTTTCCCTTAGAATTTTCTACATTAACCTGTCTTAAGTAAGAATCTAAATCCTTCCAGTTATATTCTCCTGGACTTAAAGTTAGAAAGAAAGTGGCGGGGCCATATGCGATAATCATAGTATTCATTTCAAAACGAGGTTTGTACCAAAATGATGGTGAATTTCGTAATCTAGCAAATATTGATTTCAAGCAACTATCTATTTCATTATCATTTAACATTTTTAAATATTCCTTGGCCGTATATTTTACCGATGAAGTGTTCATTTTTTGGTATAATCCTGCAGCTAGTTGTCGTATATTTGTCAAATTTAATAGAAAAAACAAATATTGCATATTCAATCTATATCGACTATCACAGGACATTACACGCAGCTTACTGTATTCAAATATACTCAACTTAGTAGATCGTGTTTCGGTCATCCCGTAGCGTCCTACAGGAAACAAATCGGGAAAACATTTTAATTCCAATTCTAAATCTCTATTGTCTATGTAATCCGCATCAATTTTCAATAGTTGATACAATTCTGTAGCTGATTTATTAATTTTTTCTTCGTTTATGGAATTAATTGTGAGATGCTGGTAGTATTCATCATTAAAGTCTTTTTGTGTCAACATTGCCCGAGAATTAATTTTATTTGTAACTTTTTGCACATTACATTCCTCAAACAAAACAGTATTATTTTTGTGTAACTCATTAGGATAAATTATATCAGTTTTTTTGTTCTCAGGAAATTAATTTTGTTCATCAAATTCTGAATTTATTGCTTCAAACTGAGCATTTATATTGTCTAACTCATTAAATAAATTATCTGCACAATTGGGTAAAACTATGTTTTAATACAGGGGGTTATTTTGCTTTAACCAAATTAATGCCTTATAAACATTTGAAATGTTTACTAAACTCTGCCAAAGCTTTCGTTGGTTTGTTGGAATACTCCGTACTAACACGTATAGATCTTGTTGTGAAATAATACACTGTTAAGGTTTAGGCAACCTTGCCAAAGTCTTTTCTAATGGTAATGGGAGATGAAATGTTCTTCCTACCACCTTACAACTTAAAAAGCTTCTAGGTTTATTATTTCCTGACACTGTACCCATTTTTGTAACAACCTGAAATGCTTTTGCTCTCTGTATTAATAATTTTTCATGATCGTTTAGAATGGCAATTTCATTTGGCACTGGATATACAAACAGATTATTGATTAGAGAAGTAAGTGGCATTTTCATTTTTCAAAAATTATTTAAGCAAAATATACAAATGAATTCATTCGGCAAATTTAAGGTTTTAACGTGTGCAACTAATTGTTCCCACAAATCGCCTTCTAAAGACACTCTGAGTTTGTTCATGTTCCGTACATCATGTTGAAAATGGAATTTTAGACAGGACATACAAATCTTTGTTGGCATATCTAACACTTTCTTTTTCATTACTTGTAGTTCTTTTTTGTATTTACAAAATACAAAATTAATTTAAAGTATCACAAAAAGAAAAGAAACCACGTGATCAACATTTCATAAATTAAATTCTAAAAATTAATCTTTAAAAATTCACCAAAAATCAGAAAAGGGAGGTAACGATTCGAAAAAGATTTCGTTTTAAAGGAATTTTTATGATCTTTCTCGTGATATAAATTTTATAACCCTCGGATTATCATTTTAAATGCAAACTTAAAAAAAATTAGAAAAACAGCTTAAAAATTTAATTTAAAAAAATCGAAGAAGAATTTTTCAAAAATCTTTCTAAGTTCACCCCTCCACTATAAACTCCACTATAGAAGAATCACCATGCAAAATTTCAGCTCTTTATGTCCAACGGTTTGGACTGAGCGTTATCTGTCAGTTAGGCAAGTCAGTTAGGTTATTACCATGAAGCTCTCCCCCCCCCCCCCCGCGCACCCCTCTTCTCCCGCGCGGGGGAAAAGGGATAGGTTCGGATTTCACTGAACGGTCTGTATCCACAGGGGGTACTCAGCACCTCTTTTTTTGTGCCTCCAGGGCACAAAAAATCATTAAAAAATTAATTTTAAAAAAACTAATTGAGACCCAAACTTCGTTTTTGCTGATTTAAGTTTCTCGGGTCCTAAACATTAACTGTGCCGAATTTGGTCCCTGTGAGTGAAACAGTCTATGATTCTATAGCGGACAAGCAAACAGACAAGCTCTTTTATATATATAGATGTATATGTTTGCTCTCTTGGAGCCCTGTAATAACACGGCATGCCTTTATGTTTCTCTCATCTGCCGCCCCTGTATTCTCTGTTGTCCTGTGCTTGTCCTTATAATAAAAAAAAGAATAAATTAAAAAAATAAATTAAAAATAATAATAATAATAAATGTATTTGATAATGTATTTTAGTTATGTATATCAACTAACGCAATTTAATTATTGCTCTTGCATCTATTTTAACTGTATGTTGGTATATTTATTACTGGTTGGTAACTGTAAATTTATTATAACCGTATTTTAAACATATTTTATAACCGTATTTTAAACGTATTTTAACATAAGTTTCACCAACATACAAAAGTATGAGACGTGCAGAACTGAGATGGCAGAGACTGATTTTTTTTTCTCGGAGGTGATACACCTGTTCAGCCGTGGGCCAGTTTACAATTTTTGGGAATTTTGAACTCTCGGGCTTAGTGCCACTTTTCGTAGTCGGATATGACTCAGACTGTTTAGGGGACGAATCTTAGCTCCCCGGTGCCTTCGAGTGGTTATGAACGTACTATTCATGTTAACTATGAATGTACTATTCATGTTAAGTAAATAGTGTACAGATTAAATAAATTTTCATAACCTAAACTCCGTATTCTTATGTTTCAACTCTCTGGAAGAACTGAGTATATCGTTACAGCACCTTATTGAACAATACCGTATAATTTGAACATGTAAAAAATATAAATAAAAATATTAATAATTTCAAGCGAAAAAGAACTTTTTATATACCACGTTTTTAAATTTTCTGTTGAATCATATAAATTTGATAATTCTCTCTTATTTGCACAAACCTTCACTTAATTATTCTTTTTCACTTTCTTTTATTTAATTTTAATCACTTTTTAGTCGTTTCCACTATCCACAGACGTTATAAACTTTAATTTTTATGATTTTTTTAAAATTTTTCGCACAATAGTTTTGTAAACAAACTAAATTCACATGTATTCTGTTTTCAAAATCGTCAAACGCCATTACGCAAAAGTGCAAGCATTGAATTCAATCGAAGCGCCACCTTGCGGATTTTTTTCGGCTAAAAGTATTAAAAGAATGCATTGTCATCGTGTTCTGAGCTATTCTAAAAGTTTCAAATGTCTAGCTAGTCGGGAAGTTAGTTAAAAATCGATTGCAAGATTTGTACTGGACAAACACACAAACAAACAAACAAACAAACAAACAAACAAGAAAGCGAGTTAATAAAAACATG